>CABHPP010137587.1:0-40150 GCA_902168425.1 Peromyscus attwateri
ACAAAGTTTCTCTGTGAGTGAAAGAGCAGGATGCCATGATGCCATTTTAACTTCTACTAGGGTTGGAGAAAAACACTATTTCCTTGTAGTTCTCAGGCTGTTTTTATCTGACTTTTACTTCAGGATGATGACTAGCCAGGACATATGTAAAGTTCAAGCTAATCTTTACTCTCTCATTTATAATTCCCCGAACACAGTGAATCATTATTCTGAGAAGGGTCTCCAGGTTGCTAGAGGGTTCTGTGGAACACAAAGCCTTTTCTAATTTTCTAATAAAAGCCTGACACTAATTTTCCAACCACATTTTAACGCAGAGCCAAGGATATTTTGATGTTAACTAAAAATGAATGGCTTCCTCAGAGGTTTATGGGGCTTGGATATACTGTTAATCTCAATAGTAAGAAGAATAAGACCACTACCACAATTTGAGACAAATTTGAAGCAAGCTGGATTTTGATTGGGGTACACCCAAGAGCTGGCCAGTGACTGCCTCCTAACTTGGGTTAAAGAGAGCAGTCCTGAATCCATTTCTTGGGCCCCTTTTAAGGAGTAAAATCACAAGCAGTTGCAAAACAGGTTTACAGAAGAGAGAGAATTGGGCAGTAAGGAAATGGCGGGGGTGGGGGGGGGGGGGGGGGGGGGGGGGGGGGGATCTCAAAAACCATCGTGTGGTCACCATATGATTAGGGAGTCCTCAGGGAGGGTACGGATATTCTCAAAAGTTCAGGTTGGGGAAGGTCAGGTTCCAGGAAACAGAGAGCAACTCAGCTCTTATAGTAAATAGAAACTCATTTCTGACAATACAGCATAATGGCTCCTGCCTTCAAAATGTGGTCAGGCAGGTTCCTCATTCCCCTTGACTTATGTTTCCCTGTCAAATCTTTGATAGGGGGATGTCTTAATATCGTTGAGCAGCAATGATTCTAGAATTGTTTATCTGACGGGTGATCAAGTCAGTGACACATTGGAGGGCACAGGGCCTGATTATGATAACCAATAGAAATAATATTAGAAGGAGGAGAACCATCTTAGCCATATTGGCCAATCTAAATTTGTTTGAGAGATTAGATCATGAATTTGGTTGTCAACAGTACGAGAGAAATCAGGGATATTAAAATAGCACGTTCCAGTAAATTGCTGACAATCAAGATTATGTTTAAGTAACAGGTAACCTATAGTAGCTCTATTTTGAAGAACAGTTGTTCTCAGTTCTCCCGTTTCTTGATTAATTTCTGCTAATATTTTTGCTGAAATATTAGTAGTTTTTGAAATTAGACAGGCCATTTCCGAAACCTCTCTTTGTCGTCCAACAAGAAGTCCTGGGACAGGGGACAGAAAGGCCGTGGTAGCAGCGACTGTAGTGGGATCTAACAGATGTGAGGAATCACCAAAACTTTCAGGAAGAGCTCTTGTGATTCCATTAACAAACTGTAAAGATCTCCTAGTAAAATAGGGATAACCAAATGGAATAAGAAGTGAGGTAAGAAGTGGAATTAGAATAAGAAGGGACATTTGTGCAATCAAAACACAGACAGTGGAAGAAAAAGGCATTATCAATGGGGACATCAGCCGCAGCCTTTAAAACATTAGTGGGGGATGTTCTATTACGGCCCCGTTATCCTTGTATGTTTTTCAGAGAAACCCCTATTCCACCCAAATATCTTTTTAAAATCCTGGGAATAGAGGGATGTCCTCTGACACAGAAGTTTTCTCTTTGGCTTTTTAGTGCTAGATGGACCCAGAAATTATATTCCATATTATTAGTTATGGACCGAGTTATTCTGCATACGTTCAGTTCAATTGAAGTGATTAATGAATCTTCCCTCCCCCGTCTTATTTTAGCACACCTGTAATCTCCATTATCAGAACCCTTTAAAGAATATTTGATTATGCTGAAGTCTGTGTTATTACATTGCAATTGGTTAGTTATATTGGTCCACCCTAAGTATCCTCCATCCATCTGGCTAAAGACCATTTGTTCCCCTTCCCAGTTTTGTGGAATAGTTCTGTTCTCAGTGGATGAACTTAGCATCTGCTTTACAAAAGGTGAATGCATACCATATGAAACTATTACTTCCTAAAATCTCTTCAAATCAAACACTTCTATAGGATCCTAGTTAACTTCTGATAGCCTTAATATAGTCTATCATCTGGTGGTCATTCTTGAATGGTACCTGGATAAGTTAGGGTTGGTTTTCTAATAACCTTGGACTACTCCTCTTCAGTTTCATAATGTAATGGTGCAATAGATTCTGCTCTGAACTCCTCTGTCTACATGTGGAGATTTTTCTTAGTTTCATTAGTAGGTCTTTCTAAGCAATGTATCATACCAGTCAATTTTTTTTTTGGCACCCATATCAAACAGCTTTTTTAAGGATAAAACATGAATTGCCAAACTGATAATGATTATAATTGACATTATGTCAATCTCAGCTGTGTTGATTATCCCTTCATTTAATTGTTCCATTTTCAAACCATCCATTGTGGAATTATACAGAGACCTAACTCCCTGCATTGTAGTATTTTTTTCCCATTTTTAACATGGAGGAAAAACTTAAAAAAAATTAATTTCCCCCCTTAGGAATTCCCAGGTGTCTCACCAGATCTGCTGCTGCTGACAGTTGCTGCATAGCACGGCTGGGCAGAGAACACAGGCAGTTTACAGCCTGGACGAAAGCAGCTGCAGCTCTTTGTAAAAATGGTTATAAGGAGGGAGAATGAATTCTTCCTCCCCTGAGTCCTGCAAAATGGTTTTCAGAGGGGGCTCTCTGGTCTCTGCTATACGCCCTTGAAGTGTCCGTCTGTCAGCAACCAGGGCTTAGCCACCTTGCCTTTTGTTATTTGACAACTGCATTTTACCACTGTTATGAATCTCAATGCAATCATCTAACATGCAGCTGGTCCTAGGCTTTCCCCATAAAAACATCTTTCAAGCCCCAAAGGATTGAGACTTAAAAATTAAGAAGCTGCTCCAAGCCCTTTGCCAAACTGCTTAGGTAATTGTCTTACTGCATCATAAAACTGGACCATCCCAGTTTCAAGTGTTTGGTGTTTGGTGCTCATAGCTGTGGCCTTAATTTTTAACCTTTTTATTTATCCATTTTTAAATTATATTTTGTAAACTTAAAATGTCCCATAGCCTTATAAATTTAAATATTTTAAAGGTGTTCCTTAGAGAATATCCAGGCTGGGCAGTGGTGGCACATGCCTTTAATCCCAGCACTTGGGAAGCAGAGGCAGGTGGATCTCTATGAGTTCAAGGTCAGCCTGGTCTACAAAGTGAGTTCCAGGACAGTTAGGGCTGTTACACAGAGGAACCCTGTCTAAAAGAAAAGAAAAAAATCCAGTTATTTTAATTTAAATTTTCTGTAAAACTCCTCTTAAATTTCCTCTTAAAAAAGTTTAAAATCTCTCAACTGTGTGGTCTTACACTATCAAAAAATATGGTACTTTTTTTTTTTTTAACTTCAAGAGGGAAGATACAGGGCACAACCATAATCTGCATAAGGCAAAACCAAGCTCCAACAGTGTAAACAATTAACAGCTCAATATCTGGGATTCACTCACAATTATTTGGGTTTCCTCAAGGGGGGAGGGAGATCACCTCTTTGGCATAGATCATCCCCTGGGTCATCTCTTTGGTCCTGCCCTCAGCAGCAATAACAGCCTGCCTTCCAGATCCCAGCCAGTTCCATTTCACTGTGGCTGGTACTTCTGGTGACTATCACATGACACCAGCATTTCCAAAACTGCTGAGGTCCACCATTGCAACTGGGCTTTCTTTTAGGAACTCTAGCCCAGCCACATTCCCTGTGACCACTTAAAACCAATACCATCTGGGGGACTCTTAAATTGCAAAGTTTGGCTGCCAGCACCAAATATGAGTGCATGGAGGTACAGCTTTAATACCTTATTGTTTTTAAATCCTATCTTTCGTTAACCTTGTTTTCAGACAGGACAGGAATTATCTTCCAAAAATCCATCCTAATCCAAAATATCTTGGAGACCTATTGTTGCCTCCTGGGTAGGCTCACCCCATGTGGTCACCTTTAATCAAGATGGTGGTAAAGTCACATGACAGCCACCCTCTCCAACCCCAGCAAAGATGGATGCCAGCCGTGTGGCTGCCTGAAGATGGTGGCAATTCACATGTTGCTTATGTCCCAAAATGGAATCATGCCACATGGTTCCTTTAAAATTATCCATGCATAGTTTTTTTTAAACTATCAACTCCCAGTGTTACTAGTTTTAATTTACTTTTTTTCATAGCTTTTATAGATTTTTAACCATATCCAATAAACTTACAAATCTTGAGGTACAGAATGTTCACACAAACCAAGTCTGATTTTTTTTGCGGGGGGTGGCAGGGGGCTGTTCTGCTTTGCTTTCTTTTCCCTGCCACAGGGTCAGGCAGCTGAGACTAACACAGGACATAAAGGAAGTGGTTACATAAGCATGCCTGGGTCTAGTGAAGGCAGAGCCATAATCCAGCTCTAGAACCAGCTTTCTAATAAAGTAGAACAGCCTAAAACAATGTTAAAGTTATCCACACCCAAAAGACATCTGAACTCCTGCTAACCTGAGTCCAGTGACCAAAAAGGCGGCCATGGCAGCACTGGTGCCTGGCAGCAGCAAAGGCAGGAAAAATATCCAACCCATTTCTGACTCAGCTCCATGCTTGCAACAAAACTTAAGGATACACCAGAAAACACAGATAAAACTTTCCAACAAAACAGGGAGACACAAAACAGAGAGTCTATTTCTTGAGAAAGAGACAAAACTTTCCAACAAGACAAACAAAACTTTCCACCCAGAACCAGAAGCAGATGGGTGGGCAAAGTCTCACTTTGGCCCTGGACAGGAGAATATTGGGGTCCCGTTGAACCCTTCCACATCCCAGATAGGGATCCCACAGAACAGAGCCAGACTATGACTCACCAGGAGAGCTCCGTAGCTGCTTGTTGGCATTTCTCAGCATGGAAGTTCACTCTGATAGTCCAAGAACTGAAGGCAGCCTCAGAGCCTTGGAAAGTCTCCAGGCATGTTCCTTCTCAAGTGGCCCCTCAACCCTGAAGTTCCAGGTCAAAGATCCAGATTTAGAATTTGGATGAGTGGTCTGAATCTCACTGGGGCCTCCAGAAATGTTAGTCCCAATGGCACAAATAAGACCACTACCACAAATTTGAGCCAAATTTGAAGCAAGCTGGATTTCTATTCAGGTGCACCCAAGAGCTGACCAGTGACTGCCTCCTAACTTGGGTTAAAGAGAGCAGTCCTGAATCCATTTCTTGGGCCCCTTTTAAGGAGTAAAATCACATGTAGTTGAAAAGCAGGTTTACAGAAGAAAAACAATGGGGCAGTAAGGAAATGCAGAAAAAAAACTCAAAAAACATCGTGTGGTCACCATATGATTAGGGAGGCATCAGGGAGGGTCAGAGAGCACCAGGGAGGGTAAGGGTAGTCTCAAAAGTCAAGGTCATGGGTTGGGGAAGGTCAGATTCTAAGAAACAGAGAGCAACTCAGTTCTTATAGTAAACAGAAACTTTTTTTTTAAACAATATAGTATAATGACTCTTACCTTCAAAATGGAGTCAGGCAGATTCCTCAATAGTTACCTGTTTTATAGGTGCTTAGCAACCCTAAACAAATAGATCAACTATATTATAGCCTCTATTTTCAGATATTTACTGACAGTTTCACTTGACTATCACAGCATAAATTTAGGGTTGAATTTAATAAAGTTAGAAATTACAGTAGTCACACATGAAGAGAATAGATAGGGGCATCTGTTTAATATGGATGCTTAAACCCTAATTCCAAATCAAGAAATTTAGGATATATAATCTTTGACTACTTACATTGAGTCTTTTAGACAGTCTTTAAGCTTGTACTAATTTACTGAATATGAACTTTACTTTCATTTTGAACAGTTTATCCATGTTTCTCAAGAAACCAGCTTCAGAACAAGCATTTCTCTGTTCTTTACGTGATTTGATAAAACATGTTGTCTGGACATGGTGGTACATCTGAAATCCCAGCACTCAGGAGGCAGAGGCAGGAGAATCTAAAGACAGAATTTGAAAGCAGCCTTTGTTATAGAACAATAACTTGTCTCCAAACAAAACCCAAAGGATACAACAAACAAATAAATCCATGGAAGGCCATTGCTCTGGACTGAACTCCTGCACCAGGCTTCAACAGACCAAACTAAAATGGAAGTGCTTGTGCTATGTGTTGTGAAAACAAAGTGAATTAAAATTTTTATGTGTATGGATGCCGGAATCCAATTACAGTGGAGTTCAGGTCCCAAAGACAAGGTGTGGATTCGGCAAAGTGAAGGAGGAGACTGACAGGATCTGAGGGTGAATTGGGATGGCTGCCACTTTATTGAGAGAAAGGCTACACGTTTTATACTCTATAATTGTGATAAGGATTAAATGGGAGAAAGGGAAGGGGGCGTGTGAACTGGGGTGTGGCTTGTGATCAGGGATTGACCTTGACAAGTTAATAGGCACCAGTCACATGTTAATGGGAGGGCCACAAGTTCCTCTTGCCAGAGAGAAGAATGACTCCCTTTTTAGCAAGCCCCAGAAGGAATGGGGACTTTTGTCTAAATGCCTCGCCTTGGGAAAAGGACTTTCTTGGGGACAGACACTTCAATATAGAATATTGTAGCGTTTTTTTTTTATATGGCTTATTTTATCCAAATAGCTAAAGCTTAAGGTCGTACAAAGAAGCTAGACAAATATTACTGTGAACTTGACTAGACCTTAGGAATTTATAAATCTTGATTATCAAATATACCTTATTTATCAAGCATATGTTATTTATCTAAATGTTCTAGCAGCTTGGTGCTAACCTATGTGGGAGTAGGCAGAGTTATCACCCTATATGGTTCCATGGTGGTGGAGATTTATTTCCAAAGAATTATTTTGTTTTAAGAGGCTGCAATTTTATACATTTTCATCCTTCAAAGCCCCCACAAAATTTCCCAAAGGACAAGGCACAAGGGAACTCCCACAGCACATAGTGAAAATCATTCAGATGAAAGTGAGAAGGTGCTGGAGAATCGTGGTCCACAAAGCTGAAATGTTGGAACTTTGTCAAGCAGCACTGGTTGCCATGTGGTCCACGCCGTGTGGGTGTTTTGCCTGCATGTATGTCTGTACACCATGTGCATGTAGTGACCTTGGAAGCAAGAAGTCATCAGGTCGTCCCCCACTCCCAGAACTGGAGTTACAGACAGTTCTTAACCACCAGCTGAGTGCTGGGAACCGAACCTGAGTCCTCTGAAAGAGCACCCAGTGCTCTTAGCCACTGAACCATGTCTCCAGCATAAACAAAGTGAAATTGGAAAGAAATGAGGAGCCCCCCCACCCCCAAATTAGGGATTTATAGCAACCAATCAAAAAAAAGTCCAGTCAAAGTGAGTTGGTGTAATAAACAAGCCCTTTGTGGTGATTAATCTTCGCTGACAACTTGACTAAGCTTAGAATTTCCACAGAAAACACACTTCTGAGTGTATCTTGAGAGTCTATCCAGACGGTTGGACTGAAGACAGAAGACCCACCCTGAACATGGGTAGAACTAACTACCCCATGGGTTTGGTCCTGGACTGAATAAAAAGGTAGAAAGCCAACTGAGCACCAGTGTTCATCTCTCTCTGCTTCCTTACTGCAGATGTGATATGACCAGCTGTCTCATGCTCACCACCATGCCCCCTGCCATGATGGACAATATCCTCAACATAAACTTCCTTCCTTAGCTGATTTTGTTAGGCATTTTGTCATAGCAAGATAGTAGCCAATGCATCCTCTACTTGAACTCTTGCAAAGTAACCTGATGTCACCCAACCCACTTTTGGGATTCCTGTTTTCTTTTACCCAAGTTATCTTACAAAAGCCAATCTCTGTGCCATGCCAACAAATCTACTTTGGACGGAATGATTCACTAATGAAAGCCAACTAGGTTTTAAGTCAAACTTGTAGAGATATATTTTCAGACAAAATTTGTTGGTGTAATCTAATAAATTTAGCTTAAAATGGAATTTCAATATACATACTGGTTCTGAAAGTGTAACTCAGGGCCTTACTAAAGTCAAGTAAGAGCTTTACCACTAAGCAACATCCCATTTTAACCACCCGCCTCAAAGGAAATGATGGTCACAAACCATTCAGTGAGCAAAAATACGTTAGTGTCAAGGTTTTGACAGAGATGACATTTGCGATACAGTAGTATCCTACAACAAACCCAGGGGTTGCTTTGTGGATTCAGACCTAGGGAATGTCGGCTCACAGGTGCAGGCACCATTCTCAGCATCACGGCAGGCAGTGATGGAGGCCGCTCTTACCTCCAGCGCTCAGAACCAGACCACATTAGTTTCCTGAACTCACCGCTTTTATCCTCCTTTTCTTTGATGACAGCCATGGACACACACGTGTTTTCCCCAACAGCTGCTCTTTCCTCTGCTTGCTACAGCTGTCACGTGTACTCCCCTTCCCAGTCTGGGCCTCTGACACTGTAGGTGTTTAGCCCTGTAAACATCCTGCCAGGCCAAAGGCTAAAGGCAGCCTTCCAGGTGTGCCGCGGTCCACCCAGGATTCTGAACAGCTCAAGACTTCCGCTTGAATGTAGATTCAGGGTGTTGTTACTAAACACTGGAAAAATAAGGCCACAGTGAATTTCTGCTGGAAGACACAGGGTTAATAATTTAATGGTCCAATGATAGAAGCAGCATTCCTGGAGACTGCAGATTTTATTCTTTAATAATAAATAAATATTCTTAAATAATAAAGATAAATATCTTGTGTATAGAAGAAACACAACTTGTTTTAGTCAAATAAAACAAAAACCCAAAGTAAATCCATTCGTTACTACTTCTTTCCTGTCGTCATATGAGAAAACGAGGCTGTGTGTAAGCAGTTCTGGAATTTCTACACTGTGAGACACAAGGTACAAATACGGAGCGCAACTGCAATCCTAGCCAAGACGACTTTCTCGCGATCCTTAGTTCCAGTTCGGGCTACATCAAGACGTGGAACTGTTACAAGAATCCTAAGGCATTCTTTGCCCTCCAGTTCTGAAGCAGAGCCCCCTACTTAGTATTCTTTGTTAAAAATACTTCAAGTTCTAGTTTTAGAACTTGAGCGGTTCAAAATTTTATTGTGGGGAAAAAAAAAACCAACTGAAAAATGATCGTGTATCAATATTGACAGTCTGTTTTGAAATCTGCTTTGTGGAAGTTACTATCTGCTTGTTCTACAAAGAAGAGAATCCATTTATTTCCTTTGCTATTTCTTTTAAAGATTATCCTCCCAAACGCGTGCCAAGTTATTAAAAACTAGTTTATGGTTCTCTGGCGCCCTCTACCAGCAGAAGGGAAAACGACAGGCTCCGTAGGTTCTGCAGGGTTCACCAGGCACTTCTTGAGCAGAACTCCAGTCCTCAGAGAGCTTTGATGGTAGTAGCTGTGCAGGGGCTCTGCGCTGCAACCCCAACCGGTGCTAGGGACGAGCGTGGGCCCAGCTGCAGAGACCGGCTGTCAGAAGTGGGTTGGGATGATGGGATGGTGCAGCCCAGCTCCTACCTGGTGGCTTCTGTGGCTTGCAAGCGTGGCATCGAGGAGCTAAGATGGTGGCATCTAGGGAGGCTGGACTGTGACATGGCTGCTGGTTTCTGAAGGTGGGTAGCAAGGTGTACCTGCTGCAGCCCCACCCACATCTTTTATTATTCTCCGTTGTCCGATTTGTCTTGTTGATTGTCGCCAACACTTGGCCCACTGCCTACTCCCCACGAGAACTGAGCTTTAGAGAAAAAATGGGAAGGAAGGGGTCCATGGCCATTAAAGGTCTGAGCAGGAGAGAAACTAGTTCCTGCTACGTTTCACCTGCAGAAGCCTACAAGACACAGCCCTCTGTCTCCACTCTGCCGATGCCTTTTTCTTTTCTTTCTATTCCTTCTCCTGTTTCTTTTTGTGGTGAAATACACATAGCGTAGAATTTTCCACTGCAGCTGTTTCAGGTGTGTAAGATCCAGTGCGACACAACGCTGATCCACCATCTCCATCATCTAGCTCCTTGCCCTGATATCAACTTGGGAGTCAGATATCAGGGCAAGAACCTGAATGATCAGAGAAGTGGTAGAGAAGCAACCAGTGACCTCCTCTCTCTCTCCTTCCTGGATCCAAAGGCAGAGAATCTTTCTAAACTCCTCCCTAGTACTTCCTGTGTCTCTCTATATGTCCTTTGTCCTCCAAAACTTCTATGGCCAATTTTGGTCAGCTAATAACTAGCTCTGCCCTCTGATTCAAAGTAAACTTTATTGTCAGTCTTGGAAGTGTCAGGGTGTGATCAAAATGCCCCACAACAATCAATCCCACATCAGACAGAGGATTTATTTCCTACCTGGTGGCTCAGGTATAAAGAACTCAAGAAACTAGATATCAACAAACCAAATAATCCAATTTAAAAGTTGGGTACAGATCTAAACAGAGAATTCTCAACAGAAGAATCTCAAATAGCTGAGAAACACTTAAGGAGATATACAACATTCTTAGCCATCAGGGAAATGCAAATCAAAATGACTCTGGGAGCCCATGTTACACCTGTCAGAATGACCAAGACCAAAAACACAAGTGACAGCTTATACTGGAGAGGATGTGGAGCAAGGGGAACACTCCTCCAATGCTGGTGGGAGTGCAGACTTGTATAGCCATTTAGGAAGTCAGTGTGGTCATTTCTCAGAAAACTGGGAATTGATCTATCTCAAGACCTAGCTATACCACTTTTGGGCATATACCCAAAGGAGGAATCATACCACAAGGACACTTGTTCAACTATGTTCATAGCAGCATTATTCGTAATAGCCAGAACCTGGAAACAACCTAGATGCCCCCCCAACAGAAGAATGAATAAAGAAAATGTGGTACATATACACAATGGAGTATTACTCAGCTGTTAAAAACAAGGATACCCAGAAATTTGCAGGTAAATGGATGGAATTGAAAAAATTATCCTGAGTGAGCTAACCCAGACCAAGAGAGACAAACATGGTATGTACTCACTCATAAGTGGATATTAGTTGTAAAATAAAGGACAACTATGCTACAATCCACAGACCCAGAGAGACTGAGTAACAAGGAGCGTTCATAAGGGGATGCCTGGATCTCCCTGGGAGGAGAAATAGAAGAGATTTTGTTAGTGGACTGAGGATGAGTGGGGATGGGAATGTGAGTGATCAGGTTGGCGGGGGTAGGGGGAATGTACTGAAAGAGACTATTGGAAAGGAGGGGCGGGGCATTTCAGGGTCATGTGAAAACCTGGCATAAGGGAATCTCCCAGGAATCTACAAGGATGACCCCCAGCTAAGACTCCTAGCAATAGCAGATATGTAGCCTGAACTGATCATCTCCTATGACCAGATTGGTGCCTAGCCCAATTGTCATCAAAGAGGCTTCATTCACCAACTGATGGAAACAGATGCAGACCCACAGCCAAGTATTAGACAGAGTTTGGGGAATCCTGTAGAAGAGGGGAAAAGGATTGGAGGAGCCAGAGGGGTCAAGGACACCACAAGAAAATTCACAGGATCAACTAACCTGGGCTCATAGGGACTCACAGAGACTGAATGACAACTAGGGAGCCTGCATGGGACTGACCTAGGCCCTCTGCTTATATGTGACAGTTGTGTAACTTGGTCTTCTTGTGGGACTCCTAACAATGGGAGCAGGGACTGTCTCTGACTCTTTTGCTGGCTTTTGGGACCCTGTTCTTCATACTGGGTTGCCTTGTCCGGCCTTAATACAAGGTAAGGTGTTTAGTCTTAATGAAACTTGATATGCCATGTTTTGTTGCTATCCATGGGAGGCTTGCCCTTTTCTGAACAGAAATGGAGGAGGAGTGGATGGGGTGGGGGCAGAGAAGAGGGCAGGGGGAAAACTGTGGTCAGGATGTAAAATAAATAAATAAATTTATTAAATTAATAAGTACATTTATTTTAAAAATACCTGTGTGAGTCTGTTTTTAATTGCTCCATGTACATGCATGACTCTATAGGGACACATTCACTTAATTGTGTGTTAAACCTTTAGAGGGAGTGCTATAGTGCTGAACTGTCCTTTTAAATATTAACTTAAAAATGCTTCTCATTAAGTTTACATTTGCGATACTTGAAATCTGAAGCCAGAGGACATCTCTAATTCATTTCCTGGCTGAATTTCCCCAGGAAGAATAAAATGACTTCTTGCGGTCATTACTGATTAGTGACAAAGTTGGCCGTAGATGTCAGATCCCTTTCTCTAAAGCTTAGTGAAGGAAATGTCTTTTAAAGAGCATCAACATTAGTGTGGCTGGTATCCATATACCTGTTCAATACACAGCCATTAACATGCCGGTGGCCGGAGAGCAGTGTCCCAGCAGCACTGGTCCCCAAGGTGAAGTCTAGAGGAAGGAGGAAGGAGGGGCTTATTTGCTCTTGATTAAAATGCAGGCATTGCTTCAGAACTTGCTAAGGGTGCCAGGAGGCCTGCACATGTTAGCATGCTCCAGTTCTTATCTGTTTGCTGAGTTATTGATTTGGAATAAAATACACAGTTTCTTTGCACACATATACGTGTCCACGCGTATAAGGCACAAGGCTGATGTCAGCAATCATCTTCAGTGGCTCTTCCGTCGTACTTATTAAGGTAGAGTCTCTCAATCAAACCCCGAGCTTGCCCCAATGCTGTTATTGTTATCCGCCTTACTGTGGAGACCCTGTTTCCCCATTTGGAGGCAGAGAGTACAGATAAGCTGCCACCCTCACTCACTAGACATTTATGTGAGTTTCTGGGCATCTGAAATCTGGTCTTCATGATTGCAGTAAGTTCTTAACTGACAAGCAATCTGCCAAGCTAGAGATTCATTCCTTTACAAGGATTTTTGAGATCTGGTTTCATTAACTTCCCTATGTCTTTGAGCTCTGTTATTATCAACCAGAACTGAGTCCATGCCTTTAAAAAGTGTGTCTAATATAGCTCATTGGAACTAGATAGAAGAACAGAAGACCCCAAAATGAATATACACAACTACAGCCATCTAATAGTTGACAAATATGCCAAAAACATACACATTTTCAACAAATGGTTAAGTCCTTATTACTGGAGACACCATATACTTTGGACACAGGACCTAGAAGATCCAAGTTGGATCTGACCTGAAGGCTTCCTCTTAGAAGACTAGCTTTCATGGTACAAGAGGTGCCATACAGACTTCTTCTGTGTCCAGCCAGAGGTCTGTTGCTCAGTCTTTGCTGCACTTGAGAATCATCTGAGGTGCTTTAAAAAACATATGACACCTGAGACCAGTTACATCAAACTCCGGGATGGCAATTGATAATAATACTTTTCTTTTTAAAAAAAAATAATTTATTTTTATTTTATGTGCATTGATGTTTTGCCTACATGTATGTCTGTGTAAGGGTGCCAGATCCTCTGGAACTGGAGTTATAGACAGTTGTGAGCTGCCATGTGGATGCTGGGAATTGAACCCAGGTCCTCTGGAAGAGCAAACAGTGCTCTTGACCTCTGAGCCTTCTCTTCAGCCCCTATAATAATGCTTTTCAACGAACCCAGGGGATTTCCCAGTGCTCCAGCTTGTAGACTTCTGGTTTCTCTTGGTTTCCAAAACCAGTTTCAGGGGATGCATGCTGTCACCTGCAGACTCTGTCACATGTACATGATGACAAGTGGTGGTGAAGCAAAGGCCACACTTTGAAGCCTTGAGGCTTAGGAAAGCACATGGAGAGTTTGCATTCTGGAGGCCCTTTTAGCACAAGAATCACTTTTTGGTCAGTGATGTCCTTTCCTCAAATAAAAGATTTATAAGTTTTTCATGTTTTTTTTTTTTTTTTTTTTTTACTTATTCACTTATTTTCCTTATTTGTTACAGGATCTGACTGTAGTGCTGGATGGCCTGGAATTCACTATGTAGATCAAGCTAACCTTGAACTCACAGAGATCCACCTGCCTCTGCATCTCAAGTGCTGGGGTTAAAGGTGTGCACACCCAGTCTTATAGTTATACATTTCTTTTTTTCCCCAAAATAAAGAATTTTAAAGTTACTTTATAGTCTCATTCTTATAATTTTTTTATTAATTCAGACGCTCCCATACACTCCTCCCCACTCTCCTTCAGATTCATGGTCTCTTTTTTTCACTAATTATTATTGTATGTATGTATGTATGTATGTATGTATGTATGTATATACATATGTATTTTCCTAAATATAACCTGCTCTGTCTACTTAATGTTGTCTGTCTGCATGTTTTCAGGGCTGACCATTTGGCATTTAATAACCAATTTTTGTGCTTTTCCATGGGGAAGGCTCTCTCTCTCTCTCTCTCTCTCTCTCTCTCCCTCTCCCTCTCCCTCTCCCTCTTCCTCTTCCTCTCTCCCTCTCCCTCTCCCTCTTCCTCTTCCTCTCTCTCTCTCCCTCTCCCTCTCCCTCTCCCTCTCCCTTTCCCTCTCCCTCTCTCTCCCTCTCCCTCCCCCCCCTCTCTCTCTCCCTCCCCCCCCCCTCTCTCCCTCCCTCACCATTCCTTAGCTGCCTATAGTTCTTGGTGGAGGGTTGAGGCCTCCTCCATATTGACTTTTAAAACAAAAGGGAATTGATTAATTCAAAGCTATTGTCAGCTCCAGAAGACATTAAAGAAATGATGTATTATATTCTAATCATGTTACTGTCCATATAGACTCTGATTCTTTTTAAAAAAATATGAGTATGGCTGCTTGCCTACACGTATGTCTATGTACCATGTGTGTGCCTAGTGTCTGAGGAATTCAGAAGATGGAGTCAGATCCCCTGGAACTGGAGTTACAGATAGCTGTAAGCTGCCATGTGGATCCTGGGAATGGAACCTAGGTCATCTGGAAGAGTAGCAAGTGCTCCTAACTGTGGTGGTATTGTGTTCCCCAAAATATTGTGCACCCTAATAAACTTATCTGGGGTCAGAGAACAGAACAGCCACTAGATACAGAGGCTAGAAAATGGTGGCACTCACGCCTTTAATCCTAGCATTCCAGAGGCAGAGATCCTTCTGGATCTCTGTGAGTTCAAGGCCACATTGGAAATGGCCAAGCATGGTGACTCACGCCTTTAATCCCAGAAAGCGAGCCTTTAATCCCAGGGAGTGATGGCAGAAAGCGGAAAGGTATATAAGGCCTGAAGACCAGAAACTAGAAGCTGTTGGCCGGTTAAGCTTTTAGGCTTTGAGCAGCAGTTCAGCTGAGAGGCATCCAGTCTGAGGAAACAGGATCACCTGAGGAATTGGTGAGGTGAGGAAGCTGTGGCTGGTTCTGTTTCTCTGATCTTCCAGCATTCACCCCCATACCTGGCTCCTGGGTTTGTTTTTATTAGTAAGACCTTCTAAGATTCCTGCTACACCTAACTGCTGAGCCATCTCTCCAGCCCACTCCAATTGTTATTCCTTTAGTCCTACATATTTATGGAGCACAGTGTGATGACTCTGTATGTGAATCTAATGTAGTGATCCTATCACAGTCATTCAGTTTTTGCCTAAAAATCAGGTCTAAATTCTCATCAGTTACCTTTATTAACCCTGGCTCCTCCTGTCTTTTCAGGTGGGGTTAGAGTGGTCTAGAAGGCCATTGGCTGCAAGGGCTGCACCAGGAAGGCCCTGGGCTGTCTCTGTGCATCCTCTGACCTGGCAGCTGTCCATTTCCTGCTGGAGAAGCCTCAGTGATCAGGACAGTGATACAGAGGTCTGCAGAGAGGCAGAGGGCTGAGTTTCCTGACAGGTAAGAAGCTCTGCCGCACTTTGGCTCTTCCGTCCTCCCCACATATAACTGTAACTGCTGCTCTGACAGGATGACGCGTTAGCTTTTATTACAGAGCTGGAGTGTAGTGATTGGTCTTAGGGTTGGGGGTAGGGATGGCAATGAACTGTGTTTCAAGGTGATAAGAGCTGGTGTATTCTTTCAAAATACATTGGCTTTCTCCCTAGGGAAAAAAAATTCAATGTAGTAATTCTTTTGTATAAATTAAATTGTGGTTGCTTTAACTATTTCCCCTCGATGCCCATAACTTTAGTCTTTATTTTTCTTGTTAGCCGGATATTTAAATGAAAGCTTGGTTAGAACTAGTTTATCATGTGTGAGGCATCTGTGAGCTTCTGATCTGAACACGGCCGTGCTGTGAAGCGACGGAGAGTTGAGTTTAATCCTTCTCACCATCACACTGCCAGATGCCCAAGAACCCTTCACTCAGACTGCTCTCTTCCGATAGGTCAAGGATCCTGGGTGGAATTAAAGATGAAAGTGAGCCCCAGAGGGATACGACCAATGACGCGGCACTGATGTGTGTATTCGTGGCACGGCCCTTTGGCATAATGTTTTTAGTGAGACAGGAAGAAGGCGGGTGTACAGTGTGTTTAGAAAGTGATGTCCTAGAGGAGATGATTACAACAATTTGTTGAAGTAAAAATATTTTATCTCTGACCAAATGAACTGCACCTTCTATGGCCTGATAGGCACTTCCAATATGATCTCAGTCATATCTGGGTAACCATCATTAAGTTATTCAGTCCATGCATTTTCTGCATGAGCATGCTTCATTTTGAATTTTCATTTTTTAAAGCAAAAGCAACACTGTCATGTCACATTTGAAACAGATGGGCTCCTGGCTCATCTGGACTTCCCCCAGAACCTCCAGGTGGGCTCCTTCCTCAGTGCCAGATGTAACTGGTGCTTGCTCTGTGATATGAGCTCCAATAAAAATCAGGGAGAATTTACATGAAGTGGGGATGCAAACTTTTGCATTTGTGAATGAACTAGAAGGCTAAATTAATTTTAGTTACCTTGAGTTCTTTATGGTTCACATGAAACCAGGGCAATTTTAGAAGTTATATCTCATACATTGTTTTGACATGCTCTGCAGCTAGAAACAGTTGATGCTCAGGGTATAGCAGGCACTGGACTAGTTGCTAGTAAAACACTCAACTGGCTTGGAAATACTGAATTCTTACTTTTTGTCAACTATTCATGTGCTGTTTTCTTTCTTATGTCTGTCTGTCTGTCTGTCTGTGTATTTGTTGTGTGTGTATGTGTACATGTGTGGAGGTCAGAGACTGATGTTAGGGTCCTCTATTGTTCTCCATCTTATTTTTGAGACAGGATATTTCACTGAACCTGGAGCTCACTGGTTTGGTTAGACTGGCTGGCCTGTGAGCTCCCATGATCCTTCTGTCTCTGCCTCTGCAGTGCTGGGATTATGGGTGCAGGCCAGCATGCCTGGCTTTTCCTGTGGACACTGGAGCTATGAACAAAGATCCTCAGCCTAGATGGTGACGACTTCATCCAATGAGTCACCACCCACCCTCTAGTCTCCCATTTTCACATAGAGCTGAAGACAGGATGAAAAAAATCATTTTCTAAAGGATTAAAAAAGATTCCAACACATGCAGGTGTGGGTAGGTTTCTGTTGGTGGGAAAGGACTCCAAACATGTATTTGCACATAGTTGCACATACTTGGGACATCCACTGGAAGGAATGCTAACTTCTCTCCTAGCCTTGCTCTATGCTGGATCCTGTTTGAATTGACAGGGAAGCCACATTTCCAAGGTTTCCCAGGTTGTATCACAGCCCAGGAATTATTATTTATAATTGCATTAAGGAAGGCTCTCCTAGTTTGGACCCTGACCACAACTCAGCCCTCGGAAGCTGGCAAGCACACCAAGACCTGAAAACAGGAAGCGGAGCCTGGCCGGAACAGGCACAAAGGCGGCTCCTTGTCCAATCATATTGCAAGCACATGAGGACAGGAGGTCAGGCCTGTTTTGCTGATTGTCCTGCCACCTGTACTAGGGACAGTCCCTGGCATGTGTTAAGTCCTCACTATCATGTGTTAAATTAAACGATAGACTTCTATTTATCCATCCTCCCTGAAGAGGTCTCCCAACACAAGCTGCCACAGACTTTATAATGATCCCCAGCAATGAAGGGATTAAAGTGCTGATCCGCAAGTGGCAGATGCTCCAAACCATTTAATTAGGTAACAGAAAACAGGCATGGGTGACTAACTGTTGTAGGGCTCCGTTTATATGAGGTGTATTGAAAAGACAAAACTGTATTTTAAAAGCTCATATTGGGCTAAATATTGGAGGTGGGCATGGGGCTTTATGTCAAATAGATGTGAAGGAACTTTTTAGTGGTAATGGTAGTATTCCAAAACTCAATTATGGCAGTGATAGCACAAATTTACTAATGCCCTTGAACTGTATACTTCAAGTGGGTGATTAATAAGACATCAATAAAACTGCTAAGCATTTTTTTTTTAAAGAAAGCATGTTCTAACAATCTTGGTTTTGCCTACTGGAACATTTATTATTCTTTTTCTTGAATTGTAGTTATACTCTATCATTTTATATGGTGATTTCCAAACATCCTGTTTTCTTTGTATTTCTTTTCCCCTTCTTTCTTTTCTTCCCTTGGATTATCATTTTTCTAATTACATTTTTCTCCCCCTATGAACTGGGAAGTGATATATTCTGCTGATGTTCTCAAACAGTCACCCAACACATTTCCACATCGATGCTTGAAAGTCAACATCCGGAGCTAAAAGTCCCATTCTTTTCTTGAAAACATCAGGAATTCAGAACATATTTATCATGGTTGCTAATGTGGCATTTCTATGTTTTATAGTTAATATTTCCATTACTCACACATTTACATCTTTTTCCTTTTCATTTTTATTGTATCTCTGACTTGTCATCTGTCCAATTTTCTCAAAATAATTTTTTGAGCTAACAGATTATTATTATTATCTGTTGTAAAGAGTGAGACTGGGGGTCCTAAGTCAAACTGTCCTACCCCATCCCAGACTGTCTTTTATGTCTTCAGTAGAGGACCTGAAGCAGAAGAATCTTGGCTACATACTCAGGGCTATGTGTGGAAAGAAAAGGAAGCAATATTAAGCCTGCCGATCTCTCAAACCAGCCATTGCAGACAGGAGGGTTGGGCAGTACCCATCCTCTCTGGATAGGCGGTGACCCAGGCCAGAGCTTGCTCCACCTGCAGCCAGCAGCATGTGTGGAGTTCCCAGAGTTAATAAATAATTACTCAGAAAAGATTATAAGCAGATCACAGGGTCTTAGACTTTACCCTTGGGAATACACAGAAGATCGTGTGTTGTTTGTTTCTTGAATATTATCTTGAAGGTAGCAAGAATGGCCCTATCAGGCTTGTAGGACAAGACTCCTTCCAGACACACTTGTCTGTTTATGGACTCTCTACTTTGCTCTGCTCATTGCTGGGTGGATGGGGCAATAAAGCAAACAATCGAATCTCCTCTAGTGCAAAGTTGTTTAGATACTGGTCAGCCTGGGCAGAGCTGTGTGATGGAAAGAGAACATGTGGGATAGTTTTGAGGCCTCCTCTTGGACAGAGGGTCCTTTCAGAAGTGTGGTTAACGTGGAACAGTCTTCTAGGTTTTCTAGGTTTCCTACTACCTTTATAAGGCTCTCCACTGTGTCCCTAGACAGCACCTTCGAGGCATTGGCTCGGAACTTCTTCTGCAAGTCCTCCTGGCTCAGTGGTTTCCTCCAGTGACCATAGAAGGTATCAGAGCGCTCAGTGAAGGTGGTGCCATCCTTAAGGGTGACGCTTATCTCACAGTACAGTGTGTTAAAGCTTGGCAGGTTGTCAGCAGGGTGTTCCAGCTCCACTTTCTTGAGCAGCTCTCTCATCTGTGGCCTGTTGGTCTGCTGGCTGTGGAAGGACGGGACAGTGACACCGCCATCCAGCAGCATGGCGCAGGCCACGTACTGGAAGGAATGGCGAGCTTCATGCTCCGAGTCTGGGAAGGGCCTGTTTACATACTGGACATCGGGGATCCTGAGCACAATTCTGTCGATGTGGTCAGTAGGAAGTGGGGCTCTTTCTGAAACCACGAGGTGCTTTCTCACAGCTGCGGCTGCATCTGCCACCCAGTGGGTAGCCAGATGTGCTGGGAAGCTCTTGAAGGCCACATCTTGCTGATCCAGCAGCCAGATGTGGGAATCCAGGCTTGGAAGACCTTTGGGGGAGTAGTTGGCATAGAAGGCACCGAACCCTGACCCCAGGTCCAAGATCTGCTTGTTTCCTTGGAGACCCAGCATTGCCAGGAACGTGGCTTCCATCCCATGCTTGGCTGCATTGCCGATGTGAAGGGGCTTGGTCTGAGTGGCAGCATTTGCTATGGGTGCCCCAGCATGAGAAACAGCAACAGCCAGGGCCTCTCGGCACTTTGTCAAGCTGAGCCCTAAAAACTTGGATGCAGCAGCGGCACTTCCCAAAGTCCCCACCACAGAGGGAGGATGGAACCTGAAAGGCAAAAGCAGGAAGTTCAACTGATGGAGGGATGGATAAGGAAAATGTGGTACATACAGACAATGGAAACAAAATCATGAAATTTGCAGGTAAATGGATGGAAGTGGAGGAAATTATATTGAGTGAGGTCACGCAGGCCCAGAAAGACAAATGCTGCATATTATCTCTTATATGTGGATCTCTTGGTTAATGTGTTTAACCTGGGGTGTATGTAGAAGCCAGAATCCTAGAAACAGGCCACTGGTATGCATACCTTAAGGGAGAGGGGGTAGTAAAATTCAGATAAAATGAAAGTAGAGAGGGAGATACAGGGGTTGGAAGATTTCAAACATGGAGGCCATGAGGAGTGGGGAAATGAGATGTTAGTAGAAGAGTTAATCAAAAAGAAGGGGGCATGGAAAAGCTAGATGGAAGCCTACAGTCCTCCAGCCCAAGGAAAACAGTCAGTTAGAGAGGACAGCAGAAATCAAGGGACATGAAAAGAGTTGGGGAATATCAGGTTAAAAGTTGACATGCGGATACAAGGGATTGAGTGGAAAAAGTAGGGGTTGCTTTAGCCAAAACTAAGGATACGAGAGGAAGCCTTATTAGAACCCACTACTTTGTAAGCTAATTAAAATAAACAATATTTTATAAGTAAAGGGGGGTTTGACAGAAGTACTCTGCATGGGCAGACAATGCTCCTCCCAGAAGACATGGGTTAATAAATGAAAATCTCAGTGTCAGGAAAGGGTGACCTCCCTATGAACTGCTGGTCCACAAAAGGACCCCAAACAATGCAAGCTACTGCTGTTGCTCTTGGTTACCAATCGTCACCATAGTGTAAGACCGTATAGCTGAAGACATCACTCACTTTGGATGCAGGACACAGAGAAATCAACCTCAAACTGACCAGGAAACACACTCTCTCTCTCTCTCTCTCTCTCTCTCTCTCTCTCTCTCTCTCTCTCTCTCTCTCTCTCTCTGCCAGGTAGCTAGTAGAAGGTGCTACTTAGGCTGCTGGGGGGAAAAGACATCCAGACCCAGCACTGGACATCACATGCCACAACACTAAGTGATCTGCTGGCAAGATGTACCCACTGGTACAAATAGTGGCAGGGAAATCATGGGAGCAGCCGACTGCTTTCTGATTGGCTTTGAGGTCGGCTGCACAGGATAGATTTTATGCCCGGTACTGTAATCCCAGCCAAAGCCCATGACTGGGGAGATCATGGTCCTGGGGAAGGGCAGTGGGTTGGAATCTACTGTTGTTTTGCCAAATGATCCATACTGTTAAACTGCATTCTAAATAGTTCTAATATAGCAGCACCTATAAATTTGTGCTGCTATCAGAGAAGCTCTTTCTTTTTTTTTTTTCTAGTAGGCAGTCGTTAATTCAGAGACTCACAGCTGGTCAAAGTGCTGATTATAAATAGCTCTGAGTACTCAGCAGTTGATGGGTTACCCATTTATACCAACTTCCCACTGTCCAAGGCCCAGGAACTTCAAAGAAGAGGGGGCAGAAATAATATAAGAGCTGGCAGATGGGAAGAGAGCTGTAGAATATTGACTTCTAGACATGACATGTCTATTGTACACACCAACTCACAGCAGCTGTGGTTACTCTCACAAGACCTGCACAAGATCAAGTCAGTTAAAGTTCCACACCAATGGGGGAGGGGGCAACAGGCTCCACCCCTATGGGAGGAAACACTGCAGTTGATGACTGCTGAGGTCGGGGAGAGTCACTCTCCTTTGAGGATGTGGCCCTAGTGTGTGATCACCCACCCACATACATATGGGTAGCACTAATTGGACTCAGGGTTACTAATAAAAAAAAAATGAAAAAGATGTTCATCTGGGAAAAAGATGAAGTGGTGGACATAAGGGATAATTGGACAGAGGATATGATCAATGTGCAGTGAATAAATTATGAAACTTTCAGAGAACAAAAATGCAATTCACAAAAAATTATAGAGGCTGGAGAGATGGTCCAGCACTTAAGAGCATGTACTGCTCTTGCAGAGGACTCAACTTGGGTTCCAAGGCTCACAACTTGTGGCTCACAACTGCCTGTAACTCCAGCTTGAGGGGAATCCCATGATACCCAGAATACTCCTGGATGCAAGTGACAGGAATCACCTCGGAGTGACAGACCTCCAAGTGATCTCATGGTCTTAGTAACTAGATTGACTTGACAAGCCCAAAGGGTGTTTTCACAACCGTTTCCAAATCACATCTTTCTGTATGGCCATAGGGCTTGTTCCGTGGCTGAAAAATGGTCTATCTTGCAGCTGTAATAACAGTAGAAGAGCCAGCTTCTAAGCCAGACAGCTCTGCACAGACAGCCACTGACAGACAGAGGGCAGTGTGGCTCTCCCTGATGGCACAGTCTCTCACTATACCTCTTTGGTATGTCCTTGGCTTCCGTGGAGAAGTGCATTAATCGTCCTTGTACTTCAATACCGATATTGAATGCCAGCAGCAGGTCAAGGCCAGAAAACTTTGGAGTCTGAGGCAAGGCTTCCGATAAAGCTGTGAGGACTGGTAGGACAGCCCCAGAAGGGTGGGTGGCAGGGTGCCATGTGTCATCAAAATCCATGGAGTGAACCTGTATGAATAGACACAAACAAGCCCCCTCAAAGATGCCCTTAAATGCACTGGCTTTTGGACTGGCTAAGTATTTAATTAGCAATGACCTTGAGAGGTTTAGGAACCCCATTACCTGACATTACACCCTAAAAATGGACTGATTCTTTTTTAAAAAATTAATTAATTAAATATTTTTTTAATTAAAAAATCATACCATATATTTTCATCGTGTCCTCCCCACCTCCCCACCCACCCAACTCCACGCCTTTTCTTTCTCTCTCTCTTTAGCAAATAAACAGGCAGACAAACAAACACAAAAAAAACTATCAAACTAGAATTTAAAAAAGAAAAGTAAAACAAGAAATACAAATTGACATCGTTTGCAAAGGAAAAACTAGTTTTTTCCCATGGCGTCTCACCAGGTACATTAGCCACACTGAAGGTAGGTCCCATGCCCAGCAACAACTGGCTGTGACTCTTAACCTCATGGTGGGGTGACAGTGGTCCCTGCTCCTTTGTCAGAGGAAGGCAGGGCCTCGGAGAGGAGCCAGTGGTTTCTGGAGGATGCTGAGTTCTGTCTGCCCTCCAGACCACAGCTCCTGGGGAGATCTACATTCTCCCTCACGAGGCTTCCCTGCCCTTCTCCCTTTAAACAAGTCACACCAAAAATTTAATGTCATTTATTACAGATTGGGCCACATATTTTTGTGTCTCTGTCATGATGTAATTTAAAAGTTTTGTCAAAGTTGCAAGAACAGCAAAGAGCTCACAAACCTCCATTAGCTAGCTATTAAGCTGTATTTTCAGATGGTTGGTTTATGCCCTGAGGTTTTCTTCCCTTTTCATCTCAACCATCTAATTTTTCCAGATATGAACCAGAAGTTCATTTAGAATAGATTTTGTGTCTCTCTGATGTGGCTGGTGTGTTTCTTATTACCATGCCAGTGGGTTTTGTTCGGTTAGTCTGAGCTGCTGTCCTCACAGACCAGTTAACATAGCTCTCGAAGCCCAGCATGTGTATATCTATATTATGTCTTGTGGGCTTTCCCTGACACACAGGAAATAACTTGAAAATTATCTGTCAGATGAGAAGTCCTAATTTTTCATCGAGAAAATAGAGATACTGTGTGGTCATTGTTTCTTTCTGAATAAATACCCAAATAACTAAATGAAGAGAACATTACTGTACAGATACTGGGGCCCGCAGCAGAAGTGATCAAGAAGGCATTATATCTGGATCTTGGAGTGCATACACATCATGCATTTTTGCTATATCCATTCAAGGTCCAGAATTAGAATATCTTACAGGTGCTTTTAGTCTAGAGCCTTCTACTTCTACTTTATAATTTGTTGGAAAAGTTCCATTTTATTGTAGAAACATGAACATGAGGAGTAAGGGCAGGCATGTCAGATCTCTGAACCCCAGTGATCTCATTTGTGAATAATTTTCCTGTCTTGAATTTATGATTTAATGATTTAATTGTGGAAAAGGCTGGTAAACTTTCTTACCGCGACGCCGTTAACAAAAGCAGCATATGTAGGTGGGAGCCTGAAGTCAGGTCGACCCCAAACAGTGCTGGAGGTGTTGGAACTGTAGATCTGGAACAGAGGAAATCCAGTTAACCCAACAATATACTGAGCTGACATTTCAAGAGTTCTCCTTCATCCTCAAGGCATCCTGACACCAGGCCTCTTGGAACCCCTGAGAGAGCAGCCTAGCTGGCGGGAAGTCTCTCTTCCTTGCCGAGGAATACACATTGGTCTTGTAAGGAAGAGGGATGGATCTGCTTATCCCCAAGTCATGATCTAGAAACTCCATTCAAGTGAGCCTGAATCCACTCTTATTTGATGTTGGGGTAAATACTGGGGGTGGGAGATGGGATGGGGCAGACTAGCTGGCTACAGCAAGTAAGTCCCACTGAGAGTGGCTGCTGTGTCTCCCATGGCGATGCTTACTTTGTGCTCAGAGCACTTGAACAGACTTTTCTCCAGAGAATATTTGCATGAAGAAGCTGTCCTTGGTTAAGTGTTTTCACTTCTAAGATTTTGGGGTTGAAATGTACTTTTAGTCATACAAGTGAACAGCTGTGAGGTTTTACCAGTGAATGGTTTTTAGGCCTGAATTAGTCATGGATAGGATTGGGCTTTAAAAATCATATCATGAAACAGAGGGACTTGTAATAATGTCCGGAGCAATGCCGTCCATATCAAATGCAACCAGACTGAGTGGAACACAGGCACAGACTTCTGGAGTGTGCTCGTGCACACGCTTGTTTTTAATCTTGAAAGCAAACTTTGGACTTCTTACTTTACTATATTGGGTGACTTTGTGAAACACTTCTGTGCCTGTTCCCAGGAAACCAACGCCCAGAGCATCCAGGATCATCCTCTTGCTCCTCTGAATGACACCATCTGTCAGATGGTCCACTTTCAAGCCGTGAATCATGCTGGCGAAGCTCTCTGTGACAGACTACAGAGAGAAGAAGGTTAGAACAGTGCATTGCTCTGAATCCACTCACTTCTTGTGCTAAGAGACCTTGAGGTAAAGAGTTTTGCTCTGTGAGAAGACACTTGGTTGATGTGATTGAATTTGTGTTCTAGGCACACACTTCATTAGGTGTGAGGGTGTGGAAATATGCAATCGTTAAGTTCTTTGCCCAGTCACACTGCTAAAGATGACCGAGCAAGATGAGGACGGTGAAGGGAAGCCTGGCAGAACCAGATGGAGGAGGTGGGAAGGGGGCTGGAAAGATGTTGTGCTATGTGATCAGTGTATGTAGAAGGAGTTCTGCCTCTGCTCATAAACCAGATACAACCCCCCAGGGCAGGATGATTTGTGTTTCTTAAGTGGTAGTAGAGGACTTTGCAGTTCCTTTAACTGTCAAGCCCTTCAATGCACAGGTAATCCTTTTGTTTCTACATGCCTTCACAGGAGAATAAAATTTAAAATATCCAACCAGAAGGGTGTGTCACCACATGCCTAGCACCGAGTTCTTGTAACAAACTCTTCAGTAGTTTCCCTTTCCTCTTCTCATGATCACATTATTGCTTCACTTCCTTTTCTTTGTTTACAAATGGTAGCTAGAGGACTTACCAGACTGAAGAATCGGAAGTGTCTCTCACATGGAACTCACTGTCAAAGTAGAGTCACAGAATAGAGCCAGTGCCTACGTGGAAATCTTCCACCTTTGCTACCCACTAGTCTTTTTCTTTTTTCTGAGGCAGGGTCTTTCTATGTGGCCCTGGCTAGCCTTGACTCACTGTCTAGCTCAGGTTGACCTTGAACTTGGGACAATCCTCCTGCTTCAGCCCTAACTTCATTCTTTTTTTTTTTTAATTTAAGAAAGTATTTTTATTCATTTTATATACCAAGCACAGATCCCCCTCCCGTCCTTCCTCCCACTCTCCCCTAGCCTTCCCCAACTCCATCCCCTCCTCCAAAAGGATAAGGGCTCCCATGGGGAGCCAACCAAGCCTGGTACATTCAGTTGAGAGAGGACCAAGCCCCTCCCCACTGCAACAAGGGTGGGCAAGGCATCTGACCATAGGTAGTGGGCTCCAGAAAGCCAGCTCGTGCACCAGGGAGAGATCCTGATCCCACTGCCAGGGGCCCTCACACAGATCCAGCTACACAACTGTCTCCCTCAGGCAGAGGGCTTCGTCTGGTCCCATGCAGGCTCCACAGCTGTTGGGCTCAAGTTCGTGAGTCCCCACGAGCTTGCCTATCCCAGTCCTAGAGTCTTCAGCTTTACCGGTCAGATAAAGACTGCCATTTCAAAGAGAATGGAGTATTTGTTGCATCTTGAAGACTTTGATAGAAAACGAAGGGAGCTGGGAATAGAAGGCAGGAGAGGAGATGGCCGGGAGAACATAAAGATACTGAGATGGATGTTTCTGCTTAGGGCAGAGGAAAACCATAATACTGCTTTCCGGGCTGGCAAATATTTTGATGAACATTTTACATGCAGAAGAGAGAGGGAAATAGGGAGAAGAACTGACTTAATAATCCTCTGACTTGCCGGGCGGTGGTGGTGGTGGTGGTGGTGGTGGTGGTGGTGGTGGTGGCGGCGGCGGCGGCGGCGGCGGCGGCGGCGCACGCCTTTAATCCCAGCCCTTGGGAGGCAGAGGCAGACGGATCTCTGTGAGTTCGAGGCCAGCCTGGTGTACAGAGCGAGATCCAGGAAAGGCGCAAAGCTACACAGAGAAACCCTGTCTCGAAAACAAACAAAGAAACAAAAAAATCTTCTGACTTAATTTCCAAGTACCAGTTGAACACTGGATGCCTGAATAGCAGGTGAGGGGCACCAGCATAGAACCCAAGGTGTGGGGATAGCATGAGAAGGCCATGCTCATGTAACTTATGACTCTGAAGCCAGTGGGCTCCCCTGATGGTGCTGAATATGATCAGCGAGCTAAAGAACAAATCACCTTCCCTGACCTTGAAGGGAGAGATTGTAAGGGGAATAATCACTGCTGCTCAGCTCTCTGAGTCATCCTTCATCTATATGTCAAATATCTTGCTGGTGTACTTGACTTTATAGTGGCATTTGCATATCTTTTTAGTGAAACACTGTGACTAATGTATAGATTAAAGCAGAGAATGGAGTCACTTAATCGCAAATGTCAGGAGCCCTTGTGAACTCATGATGCATACCTCTCTAAACTGCCAAACCAGTAAGTGAGGCTTTCTGACTCAAAAAGCTTACCAGGAGATGACAGGGACCGTGACAGCAAACAGATAATTAGAGATGCAATCTGTTTGTATCACACAGAGGGCACATATAAAAGCAAGAGGTGGAGATTCAGTGAACTTGCAATGACAGACTTTCTTGCTAGGAGGAAGCGATGGGATCATGTCTCTCACTTGTCAAACACTGAAGAGAACTAACACACAGCTTATTAGGCAGCCCAGAGGCTCTGAGAAAAGTTAAAATGTCATTTCTGCAGTAGAGCAGATAGCTACTAAAAGACTAACCAATCGAGAAAGGAAGAATCAAACCAGAAAAGCAATTTAGGCAAGCTACAGCCAGGGTTACAATACCTTGAGCATCATGCTGTGCTGGAGGGTGAGCTCTGGCTCAGGAGTGACCCACAGGAGCAGCTGCTGGCTGTGTGCCTTTACCAGCTCTGTGCCTTTTATACTCAACCCTGCCCTCCACTTTCTCCCCTTTCACTTTTGTTTTAACCATGGAATTGCCATCATTTCAACACTTCCCACGTGACCTCACTCAGACTTCTTTTGTAATGATGTCCTGAGCTCACTTGTAGGTGCAGAGTAGATGAGAGGAGGCTGTATAGTAGCCAGGATATTATGATTCCATATATATATATATATGTATATATATGTATATATATGTATGTATTTATGGTTTAAAAGGGATGGACTGTCTGTATCTGCTAGAGACCATATATCAGAAGAACGCACACTCTTTTTACTAGGTATCCCACTCCTGAGAGTTTATCATAAGGAAACAAGCACAAATATGACAAAGGCAGAAATGACCCCAGAACCCCAAGGGCAAGGAGTCCTTTCCAGTAGCCTGCTCATTGACAGTCTACTGTCACCATCCAGCAGTCAGTGAAACAGCTTCTGGGAATGATGCAAAAAACAAAAACCCTGGCTATGTCTTACTGGACTTAGAACCTGTTTAACAGAAGGGAAGCCATGCCTGTTACTGAGAATGGAGTCACTAATCAGTGGCTAACGAGGTCATAGACCCAGAAGAGACCTTACCACTGTCATTTTTCTCAATGGATATAACTTCTGGATACATCCTCAACACTTATCCTTATACCCATAGATGGTGCAGCTCTTACCCCTCATCAAAGATGCCTTTTTTTTTTTTTTTGCAGCACATGGAAACTATTACAGACATCCACAGCTAGTCAACATGCAAAGAATAAACGAGCGTGGGGTGACCAACCTTAATTGGTGTACCTACAATGAAACCCCCACACCTAAGGCTCAGGGACCATTATGAAAGAGGTGTAAACAATGGAAGATCAGAGGACCAGGATGCATGCTGCTAGACGGTGTTTTCTAGACAAGACAGGGAAGCCGTACCCATGAAATATCAACAATATGTTTGTCCAAACAAGACCTGCATACCAATAACACCAGTTGACATCCTATCACGCATGGGAAACTTCATAAGACTCTCCCCAAATGAAGAGTTATAGGCAATCAATGGCTTCTAAGAAGAGTAGCATTTATTTTCTCCAGGGATGAACTTCCTACATTATCCGATCAGAAGCAGTCAACCCTAAATATGCGAACACAGAAGCAACACTAAATGGACTTGTTAGAATTTATATAAATATAAATATGTATATAAATATCAATATAAAAATATATATTTATATAAAAATATATTTATATATACAAATATAAATATATACATATATACATATCTATCTATCTATCTATCTATCACATGCATGTGTGTCTTAGTTAGGGTTTTATTGCTGTGTAGAGACACCATGACCAGAGCAACTCTTATAAAGGAGAACATTTAATTGGGGTGGCTTACAGTTCAGACGTTTAGTCCATTATCATCATGGCGGGAAACATGGCAGCATCTAGGCAGTTATGGTGCTGGAGAGGTAGCTTAGAGTTCTGTATCTGGCTATGCAAGCAGCAGGAAGTGACTGTTACACACTGGCCAGGCTTGAGTTTCTGAGACCTCAAAGCCAATCCTCTAGTGACACACTTCCTCCAACAAAGCCACACCTACTCCAACAAGACCACACCTCTTAATAGTGCCATTTTCGTTTAAACCACCATGGTGTGTATCAATAATAACTAAAGAAAGGTGAGGAATTTGTGAGGAATTATGGCCAGAGTTGGAAGGGGAGAGGGAGGAGGGGTGGAACTAATGAAAATATAGAAATTCTCAAAAAAAAAAATTAACCCCCCCCATACACCAAATAAGCAAACCAACCAACCCCAACTGCACAAAACCTTACAGGAAGAACAATGGCAGGAAATGGAACATGAGACCTGACCGGGAAGTTTTGGTGGGCTCAGTGTTCTTCTCCTAACCCTTAGGTTTGACAGCTCTTTCATGATTGGCCCCATTTTGCATCTTTTTTTTTTCACACACATTTGGTCAATCAGGGATCACCTGGTTCAGTGTAATAGAGGATAGCTCTGAAAAATCAGCCTTCACAGATTGTTCCTTGGAGGAGAGAAAAGAGGAAGACTCTGGAGCTAGGTCCTCAACCAGGCTGGATTCTGGCTCTCTGCAGTCTTCTGACCCGTGTCCTGGCCCACAGATGCTCCTCCTCTTTGCAGAAGAAGAAGAAGCTTGAAGATGGAATCTTGCTCCCAGCTGGTTTCCCACCTGGACAGAAGCTTGGCTCCCAGACATTCTCCAGAGAAGGCTGCCCTTAAGGATTGCTGAGGAGGAGGCAGACTGGCCACACTGGAGACTTCTGCCCCAGGCAGGGAACTTGCTCAGACCAGCCTCCAGGACTCTAACTGCAGCTGCAGGTTGGGAGATCATTGCCTCCTCAGCGTCCAAGGCTTATGCTTTTGGCAGCAGAAGGGAATTCATTCCTGCAGCTATTTGTAGCCTCCAAGACACACAGCTTCACACCTGTGGAAATTTGCAGCTCCAGCCTTCGAGACCTGCCCGAGACAGATATACTACTCCTGCTACCCCCGTCAGTGAGCACTGCGCAGAACTGCTCTGCCAGGGATTGATGTTGGCTAGCACCCCGAAGCCCTCCAAGAGCTTTCCAACTGTAGTACTTGCCAACAGTTGCTGTGGGACTGTTTGACAAATATGTTAATAAATAAAGCACTGATTGGCCGGTAGCCAGACAGGAAGTATAGGCGGGACGAACAGAGAGGAGAATTGAGGGAACAGGAAGGTGGAGCAGGAGAGACTGCCAGCCACCGCCAGGACAAGCAGCATGTAAGCCACAAGCCACGTGGCAAGGTATAGATTTATAGAAATGGGTTAGTTTAAGATATAAGAACAGTTAGCAAGAAGCCTGCCACGGCCATACAGTTTATAAGTAATATAACTGTCTGAGTGATTATTTTATACGTGGGTTGTGGAACTGCGGGGCTTGGTGGGACCTGGAGAGAAGCTCTCCAGCAACAAACAGTCTTTTGGCTGTCACCCCAAAAGACTGTTGAGAGCACAGGGCTGTAACATTTGTAACTTCTGGGCTAGGCACCTGAAGCTTGTTGAGAACATAGAGCTGTAGCACTCACATCAAATCTTGTGTAGCGTCCTGCTGCCACCAGGGATCTCAGAGCATCCACTGTTCTACTTGAGTTTTTATTTTCCTCTTTGAGTTTTTCATTCCAACATGGCAAGTAAAGTTTCATAGTTTCCTGTTTGCTGTCTATTTACTTCATTCTTGGAGGATGTGCAAGTCCAGAACCCGAGGCTGGAGAAGTAACCATCTCAGCTGGTGTCTTGGCTGGGAATGCAACACAAAAGAAATGGTGGAACCTATGGGAAGTCGACAGGAATCGTTGCAATCCACAGAACACTTTTGGAGTGCTGAGAGGAGTGGGCTTCGCCATGCTTCTGTTGTTTGGAGCACCTATATTTCACTATAGTTCTTTAGAACAAAAAACCAGGACTCTCCAACTTTGGACTCTGTAAGCCACTCCAAAGTGACGGGCACAGCTGTCAGTCTCCAGGGTCAGAGGTCAGACTTGCTGAAGTGAGCTCGATCATCCCCCCTGCTAAGAATGTTGGTCTTGTTTCCCCTTAGTTTCCTTTCATGGAGATCTGCTGCCCATCATGAAGGGCTGAGATGAGGTTCTGAAGAAACTGAAGGTTTCTGGCAGGAGCGGCAGCAGGTGTTGCTAGAAGGTGTTCTGATCAAACCTGGCCTGACTACCTGCTAAGGCTCTGCCCTACATTTTGTTTTCTTCTTTCTTTCAAAAGGCACTTGACCAAGGACTTTGTCATGTGGACCTCTTAATTTCTGGCTGTCACACCATAAGGAGTGATCATGCCAAGAACCCTATAAGTTGCTAAGTTGTGATCAACACCCAACAGGTGTGCTATGGTCACCTGATGCAGAAGGTGCTGGAACATTCGGAGGGTATAAGGTGCATATCTGCAAGGGCTTTCTATTGGGAGCTGGAGGGTCTGCTGGAAGACAGAAGCCCATTGTCAGCTTGGGACAGAATTTTACAGCAGGATTGATGTAGCACAGAGTGGTGATGTAAAACCATCCTGTTTTCTTGAGGGACATAGGAAGCATTCTCTTCAGGGGTATTAGGGTTTGCCTCACAGTGTTATTCTATGAAACTTGAAGCCATGGGGACAATGAAGGACAGGAGTTGGATGGATACATGGTCTTAAGTGCCTTCTTTAGGGACCAGAATCATTGGTTGTCCTACTGCGGGGATGTGTTGGTCTGGAACCCTAACAATAATTGGCAAACTAAAAACTCCCAAGGGGTTGGAACATTTTTCATTGTTCTTCTTCAGTTTTGTTTTTTGAATATCTACAGTGGTTTTTAAAATTATTTTTTATAATTAACTAGGGTGGAATTTGTTGACTTGAATTTTGTGACTCTCAGGGTACTTTGTGATATTTTCTCTGGAAATGTATTTCAGATGCGTGTTATAGGTCCTCCCCGGGGCACTATTGTACAGTAGTGAACAGATGGTGGAGCCTATGTGTGCATTGGAGTTGGATATTAGTGGTGTTTCCTCAGGGTGCCATCAATTAGTCAATAACTTTTTCAGTGATTCTAGAAAGGATTCTATATGAAGGCATTTTCTCCTGGGTAGAACAATGAGGAACACATTCCTCTGGGGTCTGCACTGTCAACTCCTCCAGGAAATTAATATTTTTATCTCAACATTCCCTTCTGACTCAAAGATAGGGTCCCCTCACACACAACAGACTGCCCCATGACAAAACCCAATCTTTTAACTCTGTGTGAAACCGAACCTTAAGAAAGCCAGAATTTGTTTTGGTTCAGGTTTTGTTGAAATGTTGCACAAAAATTAAAACTAAAAGATGGATGAAACTGTCTTTTTGGGTATTTCCCAAAGTTTGGAGGCCTAAGAGGACAGAGGGCCTAAAATGGCAGTCAGTACTTGGTCCTTGCCCTTCAAGATCAACTAGGAATCAGGGACCAATGGGATGCTTCCGAAAGACCTCCACTCTGGTAAATCATTTGTGCTTTTGATCAGAGAGGCCATGAGGAACCCCAAGACTAGACTCTAACCAGGGTACATCCTGCACAGAGGAAAGTCAATGGAGGAGAATGTTCCCTGTGCTTCCAAAAGAAGTCACATAGAAGACCCTGACCCGTCCCAGCAGATGGTGTGCTTGGGAAAGGAACAATGGCTCCCAGGTCCCTGAAAATAACTCTTATTAGATTTTTTCATTGGTTTTAGTAACAAAAAAAGTTAATTCTTGACTACCTCTATTGTCTTAAACACTCAGCAATAAAGTATAGCTAAAGAACGAAATGATTGCAAAGGGATTTGGGCCTCTGATTTGTATGAACATTTTTACTGAGGAGGGCCCTTCAAACTCTGAAACCATGAGCTGTGTACTAATAATATCTTGTTATGAAAATCTTAACTGAGTGGTTTCTTACAGACAACACCAGACAGAGCAGAACTTTGAGGAGAAATCCTTTTATCAGATGACTGAGGGGGCGCTAATCAAAAACTTCTTTTTCTCTTGATTCAGAGGAGGGACAACTGCTCTTAAAGATGTTAAGGGGAGGCACGGAACAAGTTGGAGCCCCAGTCTTGGGCTCCAACTCTTCTAGGGCTGTCCATGTGTTCACTGGTGCTTTAGGTGTCTAACTTGGGCCAGGAGGGCCTGTCCAGTAGCCTAAAGAAAGAACTAGGTGACCAAAAGATTGACAGCTTACCTATGAGAAGTAGCTGTGGTCACTCTTGTTTTGATCCTAGAAATCACAAAATTGACTTTTATGACAAGGAGAGTGATGACTTTATTCACTGTTCACAATTCAGAAAGGCTTCCATCTGGAGATGTTGGAGATTTTCTTTTCATCTGTCCCCTAAAATGGACATAGCTCTTAATAACCCACTTTTATTAAAGAATCTTAAATTAGAAATTTATTTACATCTTTTTCCTCACTTCCTCTCAGATTTATGGCCTCTTTTTCTTCAATTATTATTGTTATATACACATATACACACATAAATACATCAACACAACCTGCTGAGTCTGTTTATTGTTGCTTGTATATTTTTTTTAGGGCCAACCACTTGGTATTTCATCTTGGGTAAACATCTAGAAGGCTCATTTCTGGGGAAGACTATTTCTCCCTCTCTCATAGTCATCAGCAACCCACATTTGACTACTCCCTTACAGCAGATATCAGGACCAAGCAGGATATCACTTTTTTTATGGCATTGGGATTGAAAACTGATGTGGGAGGACTTGTCACCCCCTTCCCAATATCAGAACTTGTCTGGGAGTCTCTCTGGTAGCCTGGACAAGATTGTAAGCACATGGTTGCACTACAAGGCCAGGCAGATTCTTTGGCAGTTGAAACCTTCTGAAATGGAAGGAGTCTAGACCTTCTCATTGCTGAGGAGGGGACTATGCTTCTTTGTAGAGGAGTGTGGTGTTGGTGCATAAAAGAAGAAAGATTAATACTGGTGTCATTTACCCAACAATGGGTTTGATTTATGAAGAGTTTTGGTCTCTGCTGTTCTCTTCTAGTTATAATCTGAAATAGTTTAAGAATTATTCTGAACAAAAACCATCCTCTTTATTGAACTGCATAGCAGCAAGTGTGGTAACATAAAGGAATGAGGAACTTTCGTCTTAACCAATCTTTTACAAGAATCGCATAGGGGAGAAAATTGTTTCTCTGGTCCAGCTGATTGAGAAAAGCACACAATCAGATATCAGTCTGTCTGTTGCTTCCAACATATTGTGTATGTGGCAGGGGGTTGGGGGCACAGTTTCAATGCTTTGTTGTGTTCAAGGAATGGTCTTAGAACTGGTCACCACATCTCACACACACACATATTGTTCTGAGTTAGAGGCATTAAAGACTTACAAAAGAGAAATGGGGAACAAGGCACAATGGAGGGTGTGCATTCAACTGAACTGGAAGGAATGAATTACACTGGAAATACAAAGAACAGTCAGGCCGATCACAATGCTCTCTTACAGGTCAGTTAGTTCTGATGGGCTGAACTAACATGTACTATGTTAGAAGGATGAGTACATAGTCTCAAGATACACTTGACTAAAGTTGGGTGAATGTTTGATTTGTAAAGACGAGCTTCATATAGTATTTCTCAGAAAAACCATTCCCACAGAAGAGAATTGTCTATGTAAATCAATCAGGAATAGTCAAGGATATAGTATGAAAATTGACAGAGTGTGCTTCCTAGATCTACCAACAACTAGCAGGGCCGTGGGGTTCATGGTTCAAGATGTGGCATCGAATGTCCTGGTAGCCTCCCTCACAGGCCCTTTGTAAATACTCTTTAGTAATAATCTTCTTGGTTCTATTATTTGAACTCTGTTTATTGAGCTTCTTAAAAATTTCTCTCTTATTGCCTAGAACAGTTCAAGATTGAAATGGTACTGGGGATGTTTGAAAGAGCCCTGTCTCCTGCCCCCTTAACCATGCCTCCTTTTAGCAGAAGTAGCCAGCGCCATCATCATCCTCCTAACAGCAGATAAGGCTACTTCTTTAGAAAGGGATTATAAGAGTTGAAAAGGTCCCAGAACCCTAAGGGCAAGTTGCTGTTGGCAGTAGACTGTCATTTGGCAGGCCACCTTGCTGTCCTAGCTGTCAGTGAAGTGGCTTTTGGGAATGAAGCAAAAATCCCCACTGGACAAGAACTGATGGGAATTGTCCCAAGCACACTGAGGTCAGGGAAATAAACTGCAACCCACAAAGACTGAAGCACAGGATGGCTTCTGGTAGAGATCCTAGGAACAACCTGGGTACAGAAGTAGTGGGAGGGTCTCTGTAAGCACCAGAAGCTGACAGAAACTCCTTTGGGCAGCTAAGTACCCATTTCCCTCCCTTTACAGTGGCAGAAAGCAGTACCTCAGTGTACTCAGTGCTCTCCCTCCCGCCTCCAGGTTTGACAGTTCTTCCTTGATCAGTTCCATTTTATGTCTTATTTGTTGGCACACGCATTCAGACACTTAGGGTCCACCTGGTTCTACGCAATGGAGAGAGGAGCTGGGAAAATCACCCTTTCAGATCATTCCTTAGAAGAGGAAGAGAAGAAAGGCTTTAGAGTGAAGAAGCCTGAGAATGGAGTCAGTCTGGCTCATAACTAGCTCCTTTGCCAAGGGCCTGTCTCTCAGATGCTCTTTGGAGAAGGAAGACAGCCTTCAAGACTCATTGGCGATAGAATTCCTACCTCAGCCAGCCTCCAGGACTCAACCTGAAGGGAGAGTCCATCCCCAGTGCTGTTTCCAGCTTCTAAGACTCATCACTTTAGAAATCTGGAGCTCCAGACTTTGATAACCTCCAAGACACACTAGAGATGGGAGACCTGCACTCTTGCTACCATCATTGGCAATCTTTTTTTTTTTTTCCAAATTTCTCTGGCAAGAACTGCTCTTAGCTGGCATCCTAAAGCCCTTTGAGAGCTTTCAAGCTATAATACTTTCCAATAGTCATTTGGCTGTCACCCTGATACCTTCTGAGAACACAGGACTGTAACATTTGCAACCTTTGGGCTAGGAATCCTGAAGCCGCAGAAGACCAAGTGCTGTAACATTCACGCCCCCTTCTCAGTCACTCCTTGAAGGCTGTAAAGTCATAGCATTGTGCCAAGCACTTTCTTGGTTTTTATCCCGATGCCTCCACACGCACAGAGCAAAAAGTGCAAGAGAAAGAAACATAGGGGGAAATCAGGGAAGAGTAGGTGTTCTGGTTATCCTAAGTAGTTAATGAAGAGTTAGAGAAAAGGAGGTGTGGTCACAGTCAGTCTACTTACATGGTATGGAGAATAGGAACTCAGATGTTGAGGACATGGCCATATTTAGATGCTGTTTGTAAGCCTAAATTGGCATTCCCAACCATGGTCCAGATTGAGGAAGCCCAGATAGAGGTTCAATATTTGCACCAATGGTAGTTGTATATATCAAGGAATCATCTCAGGTGGGATTTGTGTAATATAGGTAGACTCCATAGACAACTTCCAGAGGAAAGGTAGGTCCTTATTTTCAAAAAAACAAATAAATATTTGGGGTGGCTGTGGGCAGAGAGTGTATTTTGGTGTCATTGTGTAGATCACACGTTCTATGATTCTACAATTTATTATTGGAGAGTTTATGTAAATGGTGTTTAGTGTGACCTTGCTGCATTGAAAGGAAATGGACATTTGTTTTTTACATTAATTTTGTATGTGTGTACATGTCTGTGTGTGTCTATGTGTGTGTATGCGTGTATGTGTGTGGGTGCATGTATGCCCATGGCCTTGTGTAGAGAACAACCTTGGGGAGTTGATTCTTTCCTTCCATCCATCATGTGAGTCCCTGGTATCAAACTCAAGTTGTCAGGCTCAGTAGCAAATGCCTTTACCTATAAGCCATCTCCTAACTCTCAGTTTTTACAGTGGATTAAAAACAGGTAGGGCTGGAGGGACAAAAGGAAAGGGGGAAATAATGTAATGAAACTTTAATGAAAATAAAAATCATTAAGAAAAACAATTTCAGTTTGAAATTCTAATTTTCCAGCTTAAATGTCTGTATTTGCTCAATATATGTGTATACACTAATGTATACTTTCATTTTTACAAAGAAACTCTATGAGTGTTGTCCGCATTATTACTATCAGTATTTTTTGTTGACTTTTGAGACAGAGCCTTGCTTTGTAGCCTAGACTATGCTCAAACTCACAATCCCTCTGTCTCAGCTTTCTGGAGTTAGAAGTGTGTGCTACCACGTTTGGCTGTTACTCTCACTTTGAGTAGGAGAAAGCCAAAACTCTGAGTGATTAAAAAAATAAAATAAAATTTGTAGTGTTAGTTTTAACTTTCAACTTGACACAACCCAGAGAGAGAGAGTCTCAGTGGGGAGTCATTTAGATCAGGTTAGCCTATGGACATGTCAGGGGTGATTGTCTTGAGTGTTAATTGAGGTGGGAAGACTCTCCCGAATGTGAGTTGCACCATTTCATAGACTGGGCCTAAACTGGATAAGAGGACAGAAAGCCACCTGGGTCCTAAGCCAGCCAGTCAGCCAGCCAGCCAGCATGAGTTTATCCTTTCTTTGCTCTTGACTGTGAATGTGAACACAACACAGCTGCTTGTGTTCCTGCCTTAACTTACAAAAAGTGATGGACTGTAATGTGGAATTGTAAGTCCAATAAGCCATCTCCTCCCCCAAGCTGCTTTGATCAGGGTGTTTTATTGCAACAGAGACGAGGAAGCAAAGGCGGTGAGGTTTGGAGATGGTATTTGCAACTGACTTTCCATGGAATGAAGAAGTCCCTGCGATGGTCCTAGCTGTCTCACTATAGACAGGCTTTGTAACAGAGGTGAGAGCCATGCACTAGAGGAAGGGGAGTCTTTTCATGAAACAGCTCTAGCAAATGAGATCCATGCAGATGTGGTTATCTCAGAGGACGATGAACAATGGCCAACTGGTTTATGAAAAGATGTTCAGCCTCAGTAATGGGGCAAATACACGTTGAGAACATAGTGTGATACTCACTTCACCCCAGGGTGGCTGATATTAAGAATAATAAATGTAGGAAGTGCTGGTGAGGGTGTGGGGTAAGGGAGAACTTGCACAGGGTTGGTAGGAAGGTAAATTCATATAGCCATCAGGAGAAACAGGATAGGGGTTTAAAAGTTGAATTACTGTATCATTCATCAAACTCACTAGTGGGCTGATCCCCAAAAGAAATGAAATTAGTCCATTAAAGAACCATCTGAACTCCCACATTCATTGCACTGCTGTTCACAACAGCGAAGAGGTGGAAACAGCCTGTGTCCACTGAGTGATGGATGTGCAGAAAGAACGGTCCATACACAAAGAGCAACGCCATTCTGTCACGAAGAACGCCCTCCTCTCGGAAGTGACTGGGTGAATGGAACTGGGGACGGCTGTGTTTTGTGAAGTGAGAAAGGCAGAGCAGGCCAAGCACTGCACGACCTCAATTATCTGTGGAATAGTGAGAGCTGATCTCGTTGGGGTTGGAAGTGAAATCGTGGAGGTGGGGAGAGGTTGATCAGTGGACATGACATTAGTTAGATAGGCACAAAAAAGTTCTGGTGTAAAAGAAAAATAAACAACACCAACAAAACCCACAACAGAAAACCCAAGCAAACAGGCAAGCAAGCGAAGAAGTAAACAAATTCCCACAAGCAGAAGTTTTGGTCTACTGTTGAACTATGAACTATGAACAGTGACTATAGACAACAGCGGAAGATTCCACATTTCAAAAACCTGGAGAAAGGATGATTTAAAATCCAGTTTTCACCATAAAGGTAAATGACGTCATTGCCAACTGTTCAGCCAGTAAAGCATGAGGACTTGAGTTTGGATCCCCAGCACCTGTATAAAAATCAGAGTATGGTGGTGCAAGCCTGTAATCCCAGTGCTGAAGAGGAGGCGCCCCAGAGCTTGATGGACGGCTCATCTAGCCAATCAGAGAGCTTCAGCAGGTTCAGGGAGATCTGGTCTCATCAAATAAGGTGAAGGACAACTGAGGGAAGATATCCCAAGTCAATCTCTTGTCTCTATGTGCATCAGGACACCATGCATGCACCTCTACATACACATACCCACACACGGACACACATATACACAAAAGAAGTGATCAGTGTTTGAGGAGATAGATACATTTGATTGATTTCAACATTGCACATGAACACATATGTCAAAACATCCTTATCCCACCAATATGTACCATTTTATGTCTTCATACACTAATTATAGATAAATATTGTCAAAACATGTTAAAAGTTTGATAAATGCCATGACTTTGTTCTTTTAGAGTTAAGTAGCAGTCAGAGCTCTTGTTTTCCAGCAAAATCATGTTGATCAACCCCCTGGACAAAGTAGTGTTGGGTGCAGCCCTGTGGGGACCCACAGAGTGGAACTGAAACTGCCTGCCTACAGCCAGTGCTGGTCACATCTTTAGAGCCACAGTGAGCCCCATGAGTGAGCCCACGTGGCTTAGGGGCTCCAGGTTTTCTGATCCCTGGAAACTTTATTTCAGAGTGTGTTAGACAGAGTTCTTCAGAGGAACAGAACTCT
>CABHPP010137588.1:7610-20899 GCA_902168425.1 Peromyscus attwateri
CCCTGGAATTGCTGTTTCTTATTGGAGGCATTTTAATAGCATGTAAATGAGCTGTCTTTTTTAATTATACAAATACTTTGATAAGTTAGGACTATGTTCTTTACTAAGATTAAGAAGAATTTGTTGGACTGGAGAGATGGCTGAGCAATTAGCACTGGGTGGCTCTTCCAGAGGGACCAGGTTCAATTCCCAGCACCCACAGGCAGTCAGTTTCAGGTGATCTGACACTTTCATACATATATACATGCAGGCAAAACATGAGTGCACATGATATAAAAATAAATTATTAAAAAATAATAGGAACCCGGGCGGTGGTGGCGCACGCCTTTAATCCCAGCACTCGGGAGGCAGAGCCAGGCGGATCTCTGTGAGTTCGAGGCCAGCCTGGTCTCCCAAGCGAGTTCCAGGAAAGGCGCAAAGCTACACAGAGAAACCCTGTCCCGAAAAACCAAAAAAAAAAAAAAAAAAAAAAAAAAATAGTAAGAATTTGTTGCTGGATGGTAGTAGCCCATGCCTTTAATCTCAGCACTTGGGAGGCAGAGGCAGGCAGATCTCACTCTTGAGTTCGAGGCCAGCCTGGTCTACAGAGCAAGTTCCAGGACAGCTAGGACTACACAGAGAAACCTGTCCCTGAAAACCATAAAGTTAGGGATTGGGGCTGGAGAGTTGGCAAGTGTTAAGAGCACTTGTTTTTGCAGAGGACTGGGGTTGTTGGATATCCCGCACCTTCATAGCAGCTCACAACTGTATCTAATTCCAGTTCCAGGAGATCTGATTCCTCCTTCTGGCCTCCTGGGGCATGTGATTTATATAAATCCATGTAGGCAAAATACTCATGCCCATGAAATAATAAAATAAATGTAAAAAAAAAAAGGAATTTAGGATGTAGACGAATTTCTAAATGGTCTTATTAATAGAAAACATGGAGCCAGATATAGGGGTGAAAACCTGAGAGAGATCAGAGGAATAGGAACAGCCACATGCTAACCTCACCTCACCAACTCAGCAGCTTCCAAAAGCGAGATACTTCCTGTCTATCCACGCCCTATATGCCCTGCTGTTCTGCCATCTGATTTGCTCTTTCTGTCCAGCTACATCACTTCCTCTTCCTGCCCAGCTCTGTCACTTCCTGTCTGTCTGTACAGACCTCCAGAGCTTCATGGTTAACTTGTATTGGAATTTAAGGTGTGTGCCTCCACACCCAGCTCTGTTCCCAGTATGGTCTTGAATTCATTTAGATCTAGATAGATCTTGCCTCCCAAGTGATAGAATTAAAGGCGTGTGCTACCATTGCATGACTTTTGTGTTTACTTATAATGGCTGGCATTTTCCTCTGATCTCCAGGCAAGCTTTATTGGAGCACAAATAAAATATCACCACATTAGGGATTGGCTTGCATTTCTTTCGGAGGAGAGGTTTGCTGTCTGGTATCATTCTAGTCATGATTTGCTTTCCTCTTAGTGTTCTTTTCCCATTAGTTTTTGTTTTGCTCTCAAAATAATCTTGTACTTTGGGAAATTCATATTTTTTTTTTGTTTGTTTGTTTTGTTTTTTTTAGAGGATAGTTGAAAATGAGAAGATTAATGCAGAGAAGTCATCAAAACAGAAGGTGGATCTACAGTCTTTGCCAACCCGTGCCTACCTGGATCAGACAGTTGTGCCTATCTTATTACAGGGTCTTGCTGTGCTTGCAAAGGAAAGGTGAGGTAATACTGTCTGTGACTGGAGGTACGAGGTGGGACTTCCACACCCAAAATACTATTAGTTGAGTATGGTGGTTCTTTGCTGTGTTTGTGGTCAATGATGTCACGCTTGTTTTTTTTATTTTAGAATTTGCATTTGAGTGTGTGTGTGTGTATGTATGTATGTATATGTATGTATGTTTTGTGGTAGACATAAGGAGGTAAACTTTTAGGAGTCCAGTTCTGTCCCTCCACCATGTGGATCTTGGGGATTGAACTCAGGTCATCAGGCTTAGTGTGAGCAATTTTACCTGCTGGAGTCATCTTACTGGCCCATTGCTGTTAAACTTTCATTTTATTTACTTATTTTTTTTTGATATAGGGTTTCTCTGTGTAGCCCTGGTTGTCCTGGAATTCCCTCTGTAAACCAGACTGGCCTCAAATTCAGAGATCCACCTGCCTCTGCCTCCCCAAAACTTTTATTTTTTTTAAAAACTTTGTTATTTATTCATTTTATGTGTTGGTATTTTATCTGGGAGCATGTCTGTGCATCATGTGGGCTAGAAGAGGATGTTGTATCAAGATTGGAGTTACACATATGATTGTGAGCCACCGTGTGGGTGGATGCTGGGATTCAAACTCCTGTATAGTCTGCAGGTAATTTTGTAAAGTTTTTACTTAAGGATAACATTGTTCTAGGTAGTCAATTATATATCAGAGATCCACCTGCCTCTGCCTCCAGAATGTTGTGATTAAAGGCATGTGCCACCACCACCCAGCTAATTGTTATAATTGAAATTACATTAATATTACAGTAAGTAAACCTAGGCATTTTACCATTGCTCTTTTTTAGACATGTAGCATTGCCTGGCTTTGAACTCACTCTGTAGCCCAGGATGATCCAGTGCTTGGATTATGGGAAGTATGATACCATATCTGGTCTATGTGGTTCTTGATGAGTCTAGGGCCCTGAGTATGCTATACAGTCACTGCCTGCTGAGCTATATCCTTGTTTTTTTGTTTTTTTTTTTGGTTTTTCGAGACAGGGTTTCTCTGTGTAGCTTTGCGCCTTTCCTGGAACTCGCTTGGGAGACCAGGCTGGCCTCGAACTCACAGAGATCCGCCTGCTTCTGCCTCCCGAGTACTGGGATTAAAGGCGTGAGCCACCACCGCCCGGCTTTTTTTTTTTTTTTTTGAGACAGTCTCAAATAACTCAGGCTGACCTTGAACTCTGATCCTTTGGCCTCTATCTCCTAATTGCTAGGATTACAGTTAGGTTTCACCCAGATCCATTTTTCATATTGTTGAACACTTAGCTCCATTTTCCTTTGTTACTATAATTTATTTCAGACCTTTCTGCTGTGCTTGCTTATTTTTTTAATGACCAGTCATCAAGAATTGATTTTCTAGTTTAATGAAGTTTGACTTTATACAGTATTTGACATATTGTATTTGCTGGAATTTGTATTTCTGTCCAGTACTTTTCCCTTAAATTTTTCTAGTGTCATTTTGTCTCAAGTACGGGATTATTATAAACTCTTCTGGGCTTCAAACTGAGGCCCCTGCTCACGATAGGCAAGCATTCTGTTATTAAGCTATGTTCCCAGCTAGCTATAAAGGGCTTCTTTTTTTTTTTTTTTGCCAGTACATTTGTTTATTAGCAGTTATTTCTTTCTTCAGGAGCAGTTCTCTTATTTCTACATATATCTCAATAATCCTTACATGAACTCTTTTTTTTGTGTTTTGTTTCATTTACTTTTATTTATTTATTTATTTATTTATTTTTGGTTTTTCGCGACAGGGTTTCTCTGTGTAGCTTTGCGCCTTTCCTGGAGCTCACTTGGTAGCCCAGGCTGGCCTCGAACTCACAGAGATCCGCCTGCCTCTGCCTCCCGAGTGCTGGGATTAAAGGCGTGCGCCACCAACGCCCGGCTACTTTTATTTTTTAATGTATGTGTTTTGACCTGCAAGTGTGTCTGTGTACCACATGGATGCCTGGTGCTCACAGAAGCCAGAAGATGGCATGGGATCCCTTGCAACTGGAGTTTCACTGGCTGTTAGGTAACAGTGGGTGCTGGGAATTGAACCTGGATCCTCTGAAAGAGCAGCTGGTGTCCTTTGCTGCTGAACCTTCACTCTAGCCCTACCACCCCCCCCCCCCCCCCCCCACCCCGAGGCTGTGGACTCCTCATTTGCATACTGTGTCCTGAGTACTGGGATTACAGATGTGAGCTATCATATCCAGCTTCTAATTTCTTTTTTTGTAAACAAATAAGCAAATTTGTTTTCTAAACTAGTCAGTTTCTATTAGGCGTGTGCTATGTTTTAAATCTAGGACAGTAATAATCTCTGTAGTAAATGGACATAAACTAGTTACATAGATTAGATTTTGTTATATTTAGTTGTATGTGTTTATGAGAGTGTGTATATATGTATATGCATGTGTGCATGCCAGGGTGTGAGTGTAGAGGTCAGAGGACAACTTTCAGGAGTTGGTTTTCTTTTTTTACATGTGGGTTATGAGGACTGAATTTAAGTTATCAGGCTTGGTGGCAGGGGTCTTCCCTGATAAGCCATCCTGCTGGCAGAGATTGATATGTTAGTTTATATAAAAGTTGTATGTCCTGATTGTGGTGGCACACCTTCAGTCTCATCACACAGGTAGAGGCAGGCAGATCTCATCTCGTTGAGTTTCAGGCCAGCCAGGGTTATGTGGTGAGACATTGTCTTTAAGAAACAAAGATGGGCCGGAGATGACTTAGGACTTGCTGCTCTTGTAGAGGACCTGTGTTTGTTAACACCTACATGGATGCTTACAGCTATCTGTCACTCTGGCTCCAGGGCATGTGACGCTTTCTTCTGGCCTCTGTGGACATAAGCGTACATGTAGGCAAATACATGTATATGCTTAAAAAGAAATACATACACACACACACACACACACACACACACACACACACACACATACACACATATACAGTGCCCATTGAAGCATGTGCTTGGAATACACACGGCTGTTACTGACTAAATGAATGTAATAAATATTTGTCTTTTGTTTTTGCTTGGTTATTTATGTTTGTAAAATAAGATTTATTTATGAGTGTGAAAATAACCTGTCTCTGCTGTTGATGACTGAAGTGTGGTTGGGCTGGAGTAAGGGCTTAGTGAGGGCTTAGCTGCCCTGGTGTGCCTGAGGTCCCAGGTTCCGTCTCCAGCACCACCCCCAAAATGGAATCTTATATTTTCATTTTCCCCAAAGAAGGCTGGTATGTTAGAAATTTTATTTAATTTAAAATGTAAATAACTATTATTGTTTTATTGGACAGGGTCTCCTGTAGCCTAAATTGGTTTCAAACTTCCTTTGTAGCTAGCTAGGATGACCTTGAGCTTCTGAATTGTCTACCTCTGTTTCCTGAGTGCTAGGATTATAGGTGTGCACAACCATGCCTGATTAAAATTCTAAATACTACTGATAAGTGCTAGAAGAAAAAAAACTAGGACGATTTGAACTAATAATATGTTTGCAAATAGAATTAATAAGCAATTTTTTAAAAAAATATTTTTATTTTATGATTAATTTAATTTTACATATCAGCCATGGATTCCCTGCCCTCCCTCCTCCTACCCATGCAAAGAGTTTTGTAAAATCAGTCCTTAGGCGAACCTAAGTATTTGGTGAAAGTGGTGTCTATAGGCAGCTCAGAAGATTATGCCGGTACGGTGTGTTGGTGTGAGCAGTTGAGAGGTTGAGGCAAGAGGACTGTGCGTTCCTGGTGGACTGGTTTGTGTAACTGTTATCTTTCTCAAGAACAAGGGTTAGGGCTGAGGTTGTAGCTCAGTGGTAGAGTGCTTGTAGGTAGGTTAGGGCTCAGTGGTAGAGTGCTTGCCCTGGATGCCGTTTAAAGTGCAAAGGGACAGTTTTTAAAATTTATTTATTTTTTATTGTTTGAGACAGGGTCTCTCTACAGAGCCCTGGCTGTCCTGGAACTCACAGAGCTTCGCATGTCTCTTCCTTTCTAGTGCAGGCAATAATGGCATGCGGGGTGGTGGTGCACTGGGGAGGCTGAGGCAGGTGGATCTCCTAGTTTGAGGCCAGTCTGGTCTACAGAGCAAGTTCCAGGACAGCCAGGGGCTACCTTGTCTCAAAAAACAAACAAACCAACAGGCAGAACCTGGAGAGATGGCTGAGCAGTTAGCCCTTTCAGAGGTTCTGAGTTCCATTTCCAGCACCGGCATGGCTTCTGACAACCATATGTAATGGGATCTGATACCCTCTTCTGGTGTGCAGGCATATGTGCAGTCAGACCATTGATATATATATATATATGTATTACATAAATAAATCTTTTTTTTTGATAGGGTTTTTCTGTGTAGCTGTCCTGGAACTCACTCCGTAGACCAGGCTGGCCTTGAACTCAGAGATCGTCCTGCCTCTGCCTCCTGAGTGCTGGGATTAAAGGCATGCACCACCACCCCTACCCCTCAAGAAAAAACAAAAAAAAGGCGTGTGCCACCATGCCTAACACAGGGGAATATTTTTTTTAATCATGGTGACTCAGTTGCCTGCCTGCCTTTCTTCTCCTCCCACACCTTGCCTTTTGGGGTAGGGTCTCTCAAGCATGTATCTTTGGCTGGCCTGGAATTGGCTAGGTAGACCAGACTGGTGTGGAACTCGAGAGATCTGCCTGCCCTGGCTCCCAAGTACTGAGATGACAGGAATATGGCACCGTGTCTGGCCTCTCTTCCGTCTGTCCTTTTCACCTGACTTCCCTTCCTCCTATCCTCTCTACCATCCCTCGTTCCTTTCCTCTCCTCCCTACCCCCCAAGCCCGCTGGCCTCTTGTTTCTCACGTGAGATGGTATTACAAGTGCCACCTTGTCCGGTCAATGCAGCGCCAGGGTTTGACCCTCGTACCTTGTTCACGCTAGGCCAGCGCTCTGCTGCCTCTCCATCCCTTTACTTGGAGTTTTTTGAGATAGCGTGTCTCTGTGTAGCCCAGGCTGGCCTCAGATTTTCCACATAAAAAGAACTTGAACTCCAGGCCCCTGTCCTGCAGTGCTGGTTGTTGGGGTTACACACATGAACGGCAGCACCCATCTCTGTGGAGACTGGCTCTGCCCATGCTGTCACCCTTTTGTTTCCGTCTCCCAAATCCTGGGATTACTGGTCACAGGGAACCACTCCCCACTCACTGTGCTGTGTGTGGGAGGGCTTGGGAGGAGGAACTTCGCTGTTTGGTAACTGGTTGGTTTTGAACTTGATAACATAAACTTGGCTGGTTTGGAGCTAGGATTACAGACATGCCACTATGTTTAGTTTTTCGTATGCCTCTTGAAACAGTAGAATTGAGATATTCACCCAACTTTGAATATTTAGACAGATTTTTAGCAAGAATAACTTGCATCAAAGTGATAAATATGGCTGGGCAGTGGTGGCGCACGCCTTTGATCCCAGCACTCGGGAGGCAGAGCCAGGCGGATCTCTGTGAGTTCGAGGCCAGCCTGGGCTACAGAGTAAGATCCAGGAAAGGCACCAAAACTACACAGAGAAACCCTGTCTGGAAACACCAAAAAAAAAAAAAAAAAAAAAGAAAAAAATAGAGTTTTATACCTTGTAAATTTATCTGGTTTTCTCAGGTGAGAATTGGTTGTTGTAGCATCATAAATATTAATTCAAAAAATTTGACTGGCAAGACAGCTTAGTGAGAAAAGAGGCTTGACACCAAGCCTGACGACCTGAGTTTGATTCCCCAGGACCCTGCCACACAAGTGCCATGCCTCTCACAAAAGAAATGTAATAAAAGATTTGAAGAAAAATTAAAGCAGGCTGTCTAAATGAATGCAAATGCCTTTGACCAGTCATCTGTGAGTTCATGTGTGCTGATGTTGCTAATGACATGTCCATTTTTTATTTGTTCTTTTTTGTTTTGTTTTTCGAGACAGGGTTTCTCTGTATAGCTATGGTGCCTGTCCTGGATCTCGTTCTGTAGACCAGGATGGCCTTGAACTCACAAAAGATCTGCCTGCCTCTGCCTCCCCGAGTGCTGGGATTAAAGGCGTGCGCCACCATCGCTGGCTATGTGTGATTTCTTAAGTATTATCCTTCAGCAAGAGAACAAATAGCTGGGCGGTGGTGGTGCATGCCTTTAATCCCAGCACTCGGGAGGCAGAGGCAGGCGGATCTTTGTGAGTTCAAGGCCAGCCTGGTCTACAGAGCGAGTTCCAGGACAGCTAGGATGTTACACAGAGAAACCCTGTCTCGGGGGAAAACAAAACAAAACAAAAACAAAAACAAAAACAAAAAAAAAAAAAAGAAAGAAATTACACATACTGTAGGCATACAGCTTGAGTTTGTTTTTGTTTTTAAAAAGGTTCTCACTGTGTTGCTCTGATTACCCTGGAACTGGCTATGTAGACTAGGCTAGCCTCTGCCTCCAGAGTGCTGGGAATTAAAGGTGTGTGCCATCACGATGGGCCAGCTTGAAACTAAACACCTGTGCAATACACACTAAGATCATGAAGCTGACCACTGCTCATATCCTAGAAGTCTCCCCGAGGCAAGCAGCATTCCATTTCCTCAGCTTGTGCTTTTGGGTTCAGTAGGTAAAGGCATTTGCCGAGCACAGTAAACCTGGTTACCTGAGTTCAGTATCCAGAAGCCATGTGAAGGTGCTAGGAGAGAACCGGCTCCAGAGTTGTCTTTTGACCTCCGAGTGGGTGAGGCATCTGTTCCTGCCAAGCATACATGCAATAATAATAAATAAAGACTAAACAGGACCCCTTGTGTTTTAGAATTGAGTTCATAACTGGTTTTAAGCTATAAAACAGGGCTGGAGAGATAGCTCAGAGGTTAAGAGCACTGACTGTTCTTCCAGAGGTCCTGAGTTCAATTCCCAGCAACCACATGGTGGCTCACAACCATCTATAATGAGATCTGGTGCCCTCTTCTGTATACATAATGAATAAATAAATCTTTTTTTAAAAAAAAGCTATAAAACAGTTTAAGTCCTTTTAGACTTTAATTTTGGCTCCTTAGCTTGCCTGCCTCATTTACCATATTTATTACAGGTAGCCTTTCACTGTGAAATGAAAATGAAACAGATGCATTTTTAAAGAAGGTGTGTTTAAATCAACGTACGTGCAGAACCTTTCTAACCTTGGTATTTCTTTTGCCTTACAGACCGCCAAATCCCATTGAGTTTCTAGCATCTTATCTTTTAAAAAATAAGGCACAGTTTGAAGATCGAAATTGATTACTTGGGAAGAAAAGAAACATTTGGTTGCTACTGTAGATTTACATGATTACGAGGCAGCTTTAATTGCCATGATTCCCCTCCCCCTCTGGAACCTTCAGGACCACAGAACTTTCTTCTGGAGTTGCAGAAGAGAACATATTCCCTTGTCTGATTTAATCACCATACTTATTTAATGAGTATCATCTGTGCAATTTTTTCTCAGATTGTCTTTTACTTTGTTTTTGAAAAGACCTTCAAAATAAACTGTTAAAACACCATTACTTTATGGTTTTTATGTTTGTTTCCATGAACTGCTTGTAGTTTTGAATGTGATAGCTTTGTAGTAATCAGGTAACGGCTACCACATTTACAGTATTTTACTTAATGATCTCTGAAATTGACCTCTGCAGAGGAGCTCTTTTTTCCATTTTGCAGACAAGAAAACAGACTGGAGAGGTTAAAAGCCTGCTTCAGACAACACTGCTGATAAGTGCTCAGGTGGGCATTCAACCCATTTCCACCAGTGTTCTCATAACTAAACAAGTACTCTGCTCCTTAGTATTATTGCATCTCTGCAAGATAGGGGCCTGAAGAGGTGACATCTTAGAGCATTTGTTGCTCTTTCAGGGGACCCAGATTTGATTTCCAGCACCCACATAGTGGCTCACAACTGTAACTCCAGTTCAGGGGATATGACCCTCTCTTCTGACTAGGCACACATAAGTAAGGTACATATATATATATATATTCAGGTACACATACATATATATGGTACATATATATATATATTCAGGTAAAACATTTATACACATAACATTAAAAAGAAATATGTAATATTTTTGTTTTGCATATATTCCTATTGTCCCCTATGAAGAAATTGAGATAGCTCACTGGCTCTGAGAAAGTTGTATGATGAAAGCTAGGGAACACGATTCACTAGGAGTTAAGTCTGCCCCTTAGGTAATGTATGGACAATGAGTGAGGTGGGATTCTGCTGTCATCAGGATGGAGCCAGGGATACTAAGTATCTGAGAAGGCACAGGACAGTCCATGTGCCCATCATTCCCTCTTAGTCACCTAGTTCAAGCCAAGAATAGTATTAAAGTTGAGAAACCCTGTATGGGAAGCATTTTAATTTCATCTGTAGGTTAAAAGCCTATGCAAAGGTAATGTTAATAGGATACCTTTTGTAATTCTCCTTAATGGCCATGCACTGTGGTGCATTCTTTTAATCCCAGCACTGGGAGGCAGAAGCAGGTGGATCTTTATGAGTTCAAGGCCAACCAGAGCTACATCACCAATTCATTTTTTTCCTTTTTGAGATAAGGTGTCTATATAGCTTTGGCTGTCCTGGAACTCACTATGTAAACCTGATTGGCCCCAAACTCACAGAGATTCTTCTGCCTCTGCCCTGAGTGCTGCGATTAAAGAATTTCATTATGACTAATGTAGAAGTGATAGTGTAGTTTCCATTTATATCTGCAGATGCAGGGTCTGGAGAGAAGACTCAGCATTTAAGAGCACTCACAGGATCTGGGTTTGATTCCCAGCACCCACATAGGATCTGAAGCTTCTGGACTCTGCAGGCACCCACATCCACATGTGCTACAAAGATTAAAAATAAACTTAATGGGTTGGGGAGATGGCTCAGTCTGTAAATTGCTTGCTGTGGAAGCATGAAGGTCTGAGTTGAGATACTCCACATCATGTAAAATGACAGTGTCTCCTATAATCCTAACGCTGAGGCGGCAGTGGAGGCTCCTAGGAGCTTGCCTAGACTGTCTAGTCTAAGCAAGTAAACTCCAGTTGGGGTGAGAGACCTTGTCTTAAAGGGGAGCCAGCTGGGTGGAGTGACAAATGCCTTTAATCCCAACATTGGAAGGTAGAGGCAGGCAGATCTCAGGGGTCCAGAACAGCCAGGGCTAGAAAGACCCTGTCTCAAAACAAATACAAGTCTGTGTGTGTGTGTGTGTGTGTGTGTGTGTGTGTGTGTGTGTGTGTGTGTGTGTTTTCTGAGACAGGGTTTCTCTGTGTAGCTTTGGAGTGGAGCCTTTCCTGGAACTCAGTTTGTAGACCAGGTTGGCCTTGAACTCACAGAAATCTGCCTGCCTCTGCCTCCTGAGCGCCAGGATTAAAGGTGTGTGCCGCCACCGCCTGGCCAAGTACAAGTCTTCTAATGATGGGTACTGTTGCTGTTTCTAGGTTACTACAGCAAAGATCAGAAATACTGTTTTGGAAGCTATCTGCACTAGTGTTAGGTTCTGGGACAGTGTTTCTATTCTGTGCTTCATAGGGACTGTTAACTTTCTCATTGCCCTCTACTATGAATAACATTTATAGAATGTCATACCCCAAATCACTAGTGTACATAACTGAAATTGTCGATAACTATATATTAAAATATAAATAAAAATGAAAATCATATAATATTTGTAATGAACTTCTGGAGTATGATGTTAGTATTTAGGGGGGGTGGAAGTGAGTAGGTTCAGCTGACTTCTTTCAAGAGGCCATAAGCTGAGTGTGCCTGTACTCCCAGGACTAGGGAGGTAGAGGCATGTGGGTTCCCAGCATGTTCAAGGCCAGCCTGGTGGGCATACTCAGTTCTATGCCAGTCGGGTATATAGGGAGATCTGTGTCAAAACAGCTGCTGTGGTGGCACCTGACTTGCCATTTGTCCCTCCAGAGGCAGAGGCAGGTGGGTCTCTGAGGACAGCCAGGTTTACACTGGGTGTTCCATCCAGGCCAGTTGGGGTCACATAGTGAAACTTGGTCTTAGAAGAGAAAAAGTCTATTGTAGAATATTATTTTAAGATGTGTTACATTCGTTTGTGTTGTGGAACATCTGTTTAAAGATGCAAAGATATATTGCATTCTTTTATGTTGCATTTGTTTAACTCTGTGAAGCTATGTTACTGTGCCTGTCTAAAACACCTGATGGTCTAATAAAGAGCTGAACGGCCAATAGCGAGGCAGGAGAAAGGATAGGTGGGGCTGGCAGGCAGAGAGAATGAACAGAAGGAGAAATCTGGGAGGAAGAAAGAAGAGCAAGAGAACAAAGAGAGGGGAGATGCTAGGAGCCAGCCACACAGCCAGCCACAGAGTAAGAGTGAAAGTAAGATTACAGAAGTAAGAAAAGGAAAAAGCCCAGAGGCAAAAGGTAGATGGGATAATTGTAAGTTAAGAAACAAGCCAAGCTATGGTCAGGTGTTTATAATTAAGAATAAGCCTCCGAGTGTGATTTATTTGGGAGCTGGGTGGCAGGCCCCCCAAAAGAGCAAAAACACCATCAACAAAAGTTTATACTTGAAAGCATTCTAGAGATCTTTAAAAACAGATTTAATTATATATTGGTGTGGGGTATGTGCACGTAATCGTAGGTGCCTGTGGAGGCCAGAAGAGGGCATCAGATCACCCTGGAGCTGTCCAATGTGGGTGCTGTGACTCAACTTAGGTCCACTGCATGAGCAGTACATTTTTTTTTAAAACTTCTGAGCCATTTCTTCGGCCCAAGAACTTGTATTTTATTCGTCAGTGTGGTCTTTGCTAAGTTTGATAAGCGACACAAGCTCTTGGGAGAAAGAAGCAATCTACCTTCTTTCTTTTTCGTCACTGAAATTAACCACAGAGCTTTCCTCATAACACTTGAGAACTTGGCAAAAAGACCCAACCAAACAAAAAGTATATTGTTATGGCGTTAAGGAACACCGCATTTGGGTATTATGCAGCTAAACATCTACTATGGATCTAGTTTTATGGGAAACTAAGATATACCCGTTGTATGATTTGGGCCCCAAGTATTTTCTGGGAGATGGGCAACTATTACACTTTCTAGTTTTGGAATCCTGCACTTCAAAGCCAAAACCACTTCCTTTGTGATTCTACCCAACTTGGAATTCTTTGCTGCGGACACTTACGTGGGATACTGGGATTTAATAAGGTAAGTAAAGGGTGACATTTGTAGTACGCCTTATACCATGTCCGGCTCTTCGCAAGCATTAACTCACCATAATCCCAGGTACCCCTCCTTGCCAAATGTCACCCCCCTCCCCGCCCCCATTTTACACAGTAGGTAGTAACTGAGACAATCTTTGCCACACTGCAGTTACAGCTAAAATACACTTAGTAAATATAACTATGTCAAAGCCACTATTAGGAGGGAGGGAACGAGCCCGGGAAGCGAAGGCTGCATTCTTACAGCCTCCCCTCCCCGGTACGCTCCGCCGCGCTCCCGGTTTCCACAAATGAAACTTCCCAGCGCAGCCCTGGACTTGCATTCCCGGGCGACACCCCCGAGGGTGGGAATCCACCAAGGACGCCCCGTGGCAGGGGGAACCCCAGCCGGACTCCGGCGGGCAGCGACCGCGTGTGC
>CABHPP010137589.1:0-40119 GCA_902168425.1 Peromyscus attwateri
TGTTGGAAGAGATGCATGATCAGATAAGAAAAAACTCATTAGCATATTTTAAAAATCAAACATATTTGCAAATCAGTCAAAGCATCAGTTGAACTCCTTAAGAGTCAGTTTCAAAACATGATTGAAAATCTAGACAACTGGAATAGTAGAGATGGGTCAATTGTTAGTGTTTACTGCTCTGCCACAGAACTGGTATTAAGATCCCAGAACCCATCCTAGAAGCCTCACAATTAACTGTAACTCTAGCTTCATGAATTCTTATGGCTTCTCCTGGCCTTCAAGGGAATCAGCACACACATGCACGCATACAGTAAAACACATATTGCTTAATTCTGTTCTTAATTATTTTCTTTTTTGAAATTGATTTTTTTTCCTCACATAATATATCCTGATTACTGCTACCCTCACTCTACTCTTCCTAGTTCATTTCCCTCTCCCATCTCATTAGAAAACAAACAGGTTCCTTAAGGTGTGGGGCATACATGTGCTGCAAAGAGGGTGCTGAAAGGACATTAGCGTGGGTTGTTTGTATGGAGATTAGATACAAATGGTGCCTAAGGAAGTTAGCTCAAGTTGTTTATGCTGAGATAAGATATTAAGATCAGGAGATGATGTCAGTGCATAAACAACTCATAAACAAACAAATGAGTATGGGTTGATCTTTAAAATGATTGGTTGGTTCATTCACCCTCTCCTAGGGCTCTGAGGTTTTCTGGTATAAAAGAGGCTTACTGCCTAACAATAAAGGAGTTCTTGCTTGACTTGACTCCCCACTGCATCTGATTGTCTCTGGGTAAGAGGAAGGCTGGGAAATGGGCGAGTGGTGCACTTACCTTTCCTAGGTTCCAGGCCACCTCTTCACAGGTGACCTAAGTTCCCGGTGGGGCAAGACCCCATAATAATGAAGTAAAATAAGAGATAAAACAAAAACTAACACATCAGACTTGAATAAGATAAACATAAGGAAAAGGGCCCCAAGAGAAGGCACAAGAATCAGAGACCTACTTGTGCATACACTTAGAAATTTCATAACATCATTAAACAGGAAGCCACAATATATATGCAGAGGACCTGGTGTGGAACCCTGGAGGCCCTTTGCATGCTGCTTCACTCTATGAGTTCATGTGTGCCTTGATTGTGTTGACCAATGGGCATTATTCCTTTGATGCTATCCATCCCCTCTGGTGCTTGCAATTTTTCTACTTCCTTTTCTTGGGAGTCTAGAGCCCTTAGGGGAGGGATTCTTATACCTGCAGAGATTTGGAACAGGTTGCTTATAATAAGATCCATGTAAATCCCCAGCAGATTATTGGGAGTTCACTCCGAAATGTTGACAAACCTTTCAAAACTCATGCTATGTGATCCATTTCATTGTCAAATCAGCTGTAATTACTGTGTTAACATAACAAGTAGAAAATAGTTATGTTTTAGTTAGCATTTAATTGATTTTAGATTAACATCAAAATTTTACTGACATAAAATATGTGGAAATATTCCAAAGAGGTAAAGATACAACTTTCTTTTGATATTCATTCAAAATATGGCTTAAGATTAATTGTATCACAATTCATTTCTATTGGGATGCATTTGCACTAAAATGTGGAAATTCACAGAAAATCTTGGAGTCATAAATATCTCCATCTCCTGTTTTGTTTGTCAAAAAGAGAAAGACTCTGTCCACACATGGCATTTTATAGTACTTTTCTACATGACATATTTTTCTCGATTAAGATTCACATATGTTTGTTCAGTTCTTCAGTTTCCTTATTTCTTGTCCTTTATTCGATTTCTATTCAGAAAGAATGTGACTTGGAGCTGGAGATATATGAGTGGTACAGTACTTGCTTAGCTTGCTTAGCATATGCAACGCTTTACTTGAACATTCTGGCACAGAAAGAAATGAAGGGAAGAAGGAAGGAAGGATGGAAGGAAGGAAGGAAGGAAGGAAGGAAAGAAGGAAGGAAGGAAGGAAGGAGGGAGGGAGGGAGGGAGGGAGGGAGGGAGGGAGGGAGGGAAGGAAGGAAGGAAGGAAGGAAGGAAGGAAGGAAGGAAGGAAGGAAGGTGTAGCATGAATCTTAAAAGTTCTTATTAATAAAATCAAACCTGAGCCAGGTATTGGGGTAAATGCTGGAAGGTCAGAGAAATAAAACAAGCCACAGCTATCTCACCTCGCTGGATCCTCAGCTGGTCTTGCTTCCTCAGACTGGAAGCCTCTATGTCCTCATATCCGAATGACTCTCATCTGAACTGCTGCTAGAAGCCTGAATGATTAACCAGGCCAAATGCTTCTCCAGGCCAAATGCCTCTCCAGGCCAAATGCCTCGAGTTTCTGGTCCTCACGCCTTATATACCTTTCTGCTTTCTACTACCACTCCCTGGGATTAAAGGCTGGCTTTCTGGGATGAAAGATGTGTATCACCATGCCTGGCTGTTTCCAATGTGGCCTTGAACTCACAGAGATCCAGAGGGATTTCTGTCTCTGGAATGCTAGGATTAAAGGCGTGTGCTACCACTGCCTAACCTCTGTTTAATATTGTGGCTGTTCCATCTCTGACCCCAGATAGGTTTATTAAGGTACACAATATTTTGGGGAACACAATACCACCACAGGAAGGAAGAAAGAAGGAAGTGTAAGGATTCTATCCTTATTGCGTCATCAGCCTGAGACAGCGTCCCAGCTAAAAAGTGGACATGCCCTCCCACATGCTCTCTCTCTGTACTTTCCTGCCACGCACTCTCTCTGTCTCTCTCTCTGCGTCTCTTTGGCTCTCTCTTTCTCTCTCTCTCTCTCTCTCTCTCTCTCTCTCTCTCTCTCTCTCTCTCTCTCCTTCTCCTCCTAATAAAGCTCTAATAAGGTAACCATGGCTCGTAATTCCTCCACTCTCTTCAGCCGCCACTGCAGTATCTAGCACCAGCCACTAGCACTGTATACCCATGGTAGCCGCGGCCAGCCATGAGCACCGTTCTACCCCTTCAGGAAGAAAGGAAAGAAGGAAGAAAGGAAGGAAAGAAAGGAAGAAGGAATAAAAAAGATGTATATTTTAAGTTAATATGTTAATTGTTTTCTGTTGCCTTTTCCAAAATCATTTTAATTCAAAAACCATCTCAAAAACAATAAGTAATAAAAAGATTGTTCATATTTTGTGTTGACTGTACATATAACACCGAAAAGGCAAAGAATACTTTGTCATAAGCCAAGTAACTTGAATTGACACTTGGCTTGATTCTTAATTTGATATTCCTCTTTTAACACTGCTAGTTTAGTCTTCCAGGAAGTAGTCTGCCAGGTTCAATCAGTTTTGTTCAAGCTAAGTAAAAGTTTGGTGGTCGCAACTGGACAACAAAGCACTTACTGCCAACAACTACTTAAAAACCATCCCTATGGGGAGTGGTGGAAAGGCTTAGCAGGCAAAGTGCTTACCATGAAAGCATGAGGACATTACTGTGATGAGCAAGAGTCCAGATAGAAACTTGAGCTTGGTGATGCTATAGTTGTAACCCTAACACTGCTGGGAGGGGAGACAGGAGAATGTCTGAAATCCACTGGCTAGGGAGTGAATCCTAATTGGGCTAAAATGCTAGTGTGAGACTCTGATTCAAAGGAGAACAGAGTTCCTGAGAATAAAATTTGAGGTTTTCCTCCAATCTCCACACATACGTGTGCACCTATACACACACACATACATACCACACACACACACACACACACACACACACACACACACAAATCATCCCTATAAAATATGTTTTTATCAACAAAATATTTTATTTCCTAAATATCCTAATCAGCAAAAAGTAGATTTTGTTCCATTTATGATTCCCTTCTATTCTTTATTCAACAACCTCTTTTTCCTTATTAAATGGAATGTGGACATTCTTTCTGACTTAAAAAACAAACAAACAAAACATAATAATTACTACTTCATTCAGGGGAGAACAAGCATGTTATGAGTTTATATCTGCTGTAATTTGTAAATTAGAAAAGCTACAAATTCTAAGCTTTGCTCTGTTGTGAAATGTGTTATCTGACCAAAGATAGAGTCCATTAAATTTCCAATTATTTTCTATATATAGTTTGGAGACAATGCTTTCCAAACTGTGTTTATTCTGAATTAACTTGCAGCTTCAGTGAATGAAATGGTGTATAATTTGTTCAAGATTTTCATAGCTTAATCTCAAAGATTTTTATAGATTTTTTTATTTTGACTTTGAGTTTATACATAAAAGGTCATAATTATAATAATAACTTTTGTTGGATTTTCTTTATGCATTAAAGTAGTGCAATGTGCTACTTATGTTTCTTTAATGATTTACCAGAAGCCAGTTAGTCAGTGTGTGTTAATTGTATAATGGCTTGTGATGGTATTATTAGTTTTTCATGCTTTCTAATTTCATGTGATTAGTAAGTCTCTCTGGCAAGTGTGTTCTTTGCTACACAAATAAAGAGAAAGACTGTGAAATGCAGCAAGTTGTGCCAGGCATGCTTCAAATCCTATATAAATGTAGCTTATGAGTACATTATAGTCCTACCTGCTACAGATGCACAATACTAGCTAGGAAGTTATCCTGGAATTCTAAAAAGCAAGCATGGCAAGAATAGGGAACATCACAAAGAAAATAACTGAGCAAAGGCCATCTTCCCTTTTGAAAAAGTATTTAAACAGCATCATTCAGTAACAGTGCTGACTACTAATACTTAGATATTCTGTTATCATTAAGTGAGAACAATTAAAATTTCAATTAATTGTATTGACATAGCTGTATTCATTTTCCTGTTAGTGAAACAATTTTCCTGAAACTTTATAAGCATAACAATTTAAATGTAATAGTATTACCTTGACTTTACTATTAATGCCCTATTATTAACTCATACTAAAATTAAAAACTATATTTAAAGTATATGTATATAATTAATAATTAATATATAATAATTAACTGAATATGACCAGAAAAAATGTCATTTTAAAATCAGTAATGTAGATACCAACTATCAATTGGTTTAAAAACATGTGCCATCTCTATAAAATATCCATAGAAAAATTTGAAGACTTATAAGGTATAGTCATGATGTGAGCAATAATAGAATATACTAGAGCCATGAATAAAAGCAAAAAATGAAGTGTAAGCAACAGATGAAACTATCACTATTATCTCTTTAACTTCTCCAAGTCTCAAACTGGAAGATATAGGAAAAATTGGTATTTATAATGAAAATACACATTCCTTTGGATGAATGGAAACTACACCTTTAAAGGAGCTCAGCAAGCTACAGCAAGGCTAATGGAAATGTTTTGATAGAGACCAGCTGAGTCAATGTTCGGGTAAATGTGTGGAATGCTGCTGCAGAATATGCCAAGGGAATCAACATTTTTGTTAGCAGTGTTGAGCAGGACAGCAGAGCTATTGATCATTAAGCAAGATTAGTAAGTATGAGACAAAGGAAGAGAGAAGCACAGCTCACTGACCGACAAATTCAGGGGTACAAAATTGCCTTCTAAGCCAAAAGATCCCACCACTAACCATAACCAAACCAGCAATGACATCTAAGCCACCACCCACCACAGCAGAACCAGCAATGACAGCTAAATTAATAAGGACCCCTAACAAGAAAAAAAATACATTATTAGTGAGTCCAAGACATAATGCAGTTGCAGAGAGATTATTAGTCTATCAACATTATCTTTTGTTTTCTTTTTAAAAAAGGATTCAGCCAGGCGGTGGTGGCACACGCTTTTAATTCCAGCACTTGGGAGGCAGAGGCAAGAGGCAGGTGGATCTTTATGAGTTCGAGGCCAGCCTGGTCTACGAGGTAAGATCCAGGAAAGGTACCAAAACTACACAGAGAAACCCTGTCTCAAAAAAAAAAAAAAGATTCAAATCTCCTTCCATTTCTTGCAATAACAACATTTTAATTTTCATTTGAAAATTGTCTCTACTTTCAACTCCTAATCCCCTTTTGAGGCTTGAACCTGGAGCTCCTGCTGCTGCCCCCCTAGGGACATCAAGGAGAATCTCTTTCTGAGCAGGATACCAAAGCACTAGGAAAGTTTAGATGAGTTTAATGTCTCTTTCTCTTCATTAAAGTCTATGTTCAAAGGATTGACAATCAAGAGAGCCAAAGACAAGGCTTCTGTGAAGGCCAATCCTAGAAGAGGTTTTGTTTAGGTTTGAGTCAAATGGCCTTTTATTTGTTTTATTTTTAATCCCAGCTTGATGATCATTAAGCAATGGGGATTGTCTCACCAATATGAAGGTCTACATGTCCTTTGTTCAGGCCTTCAATTGGCACACCCCTCCCTCTCACAGACGACAGACTGCTTTACTTTGTCTGATTTAAACATTAAGTCAAACAAAATCACCCACGAAAAAAATGTAGAATAATGTTTGAATAAATATGTGTTTGTATGCCCAGTGTGGCCTAGTCAGGTTGACACATAAAATGAGGTATCACAGTCTCCACTGGAAGTTTGCTCCTGCCACCCCTAAGAAAGCCGTGAAGGGTCAGACACTGGGCTCCAGGTTCTCTTTGGATGGTTCTGCTCTGCTGTGCCTCCAGAGCATAGACAGATCCTTATGTGTCTAAGCTGCGGCTGCAGAAATTGCTCAGCTGCTCTCCAACATAGCCCCTGGGTCTAAGACAATCAATGGATATGAAGGAACAAATGATTTTTCCCTCCATAGAAAGAGATTCTTAATTTTCCTTCAGAGTTAAATGATTAGTAATCAAATCTGTGCTCATGTGGATGAAATTGTTTTGGTTGATTCATTAGCTTCACTAGAATAAAACTCAAACAAAACACAACCATGGCATGAAGTGTTTATTTGTCTTGTCTATGCCCAGTCTGTAAGAAAATGTATTAATGTGTTCACGGTGATGGAATGACTAGCAAGCCCATTGATTTCCTTCTTTATTTTTGTCTTTTAAATTACTTGTAGATAGATTTAAGTTCCTTTTAAGCACAGCAATCACAGTGCAGATATATAAAATTTTCTGTAATAGTAATTAAACATGAACATTCCTAACTCTTATATCTAGGAGTAAAATTCTGTAATTAGGGGGAAATTTATTTATATTTCCATACCTCATTTGATTATTCTTTAATAGTAATCAAGCATTCAATATGAGGACTAAATAAACAAACAAACAAACAAAAAACCCATAAACCCGTAACTAAAGTGGCAGGTAAAACATTATAGCTAGAAAATACCTGCAAAATAGTTAATGTGTTAACTGTGCTTTAAATATTTTATATACACTAATCTATTCAATTATCTCCAGTTCCATGTCAAATAATTGACCCTATTATTCTCTCCACTATGCATTTGAGAAAATAGAGATTAAATAGTTTACATGTTGATGGTCATCAAAGTAGAAATTTGAATATAAACAATCGGATTCCAGAGTTCAGACTCATACCTACTACCAAATTGCATTTATTAGCTGAAAAAGCCCTTGACAAAATCCAACACCCATTCATTGTAAAGGTCTTGGAAAGATCAGGGATATAAGGCACATACCTAAACACAATAAAGGCAATATACAGCCAACATCAAATTAATGGTGAGAAACTCAAAGCAATTCCACTAAAATAAGGAACAAAACAAGACTGTCCAGCTTTCCATACCTATTTAATATAGCACTCAAAGTTCTAGCTAGAACAATAAGATAACAAAAGGAGATCAAGGGGATATAAACTGGAAAGAAAGAATTCAAACTTTCACTATTGACACATGATATGATAGTCCCCGAAAATAAGTGAACCCAAAAATTCTACCAGGGAACTCCTACAGCTGATAAACACCTTCAGTAATGTGGCAGGATATAAGATGAACTAAAAAAAAAAATAACTCCTATACACAAATGAGAAAGAAATCAGAGAAACATCACCCTTTATAGTAGCCACAAATAATATAAAATACCTTGGGGTAACTGTAATCAAACAAATGAAAGACCTGTATGACAAGAACTTTAAGTCCTTGAAGAAAGAAATTGAAGAAGATATCAAAAAATGGAAAGATCTCCAATGCTCACGGATGGGTAGAACCAACATAATAAAAATGGCAATCTTACCAAAAGCAATTTAGAAATTCAATGCAATCAAAATCCCAAAACAATTCTTCACAGACCTTGAAAGAACAGTATTCAACTTTATACGGAAAAACAGAAAACTTAGGATATCTAAAACAATCCTTTACTATAAAGGAACTTCTGGAGGCATCATCATCCCTGACTTCAAGCTCTATTATGGAGCTATTGTAATAAAAACAGCTTGGTATTGGTTTAAAAACCAACATATGGACCAATGGAATTGAACTGAAGATTATGACATTAATCCACACACCTATGGATCCCATTACCTATGGTTGGACACCTTGCTCACCCTTGATGCAGCGGGGAGGGGCTTGTTCCTGCCTCAACTGAGTGTACCAGACTTAGCTATCCCCCCCATGGAAGAACTTGCCCCTTTGGAGGAGGGGATGAGGGGTGAGGCAGGAATGCTGGTGAGCAGGAGGAAGGATGAGAAAGGGGTCTGTGGTTGGTATGTAAAATAAATTTAAAAAAATATTTAAAAATAAATAGATAAAAAAGAAAGTTATAAAAGTATTTTTAAAAGTCTTAGGAATACATATTCAGTTTATTTTAATTCCATATTATTAGAAAATAATGGAAATTTGATACACAGTATGTGACATCACCACAGGGAATACAAAACTAAGTGTCTTGTGTCTTTTAATGTCATAGAAAAAAGCATAAAATGGAAGAAAAAATGATTGTATCAGAACGTATCAACGTCAAAATGTTCCATTTCCAACTATGTACTGAAAAGTAATTGGTTCAATAAAGTTATCCAAGATTTATGCTTGAATGTTTGTTTTATTAATTACACAAATGATACATAATACGTGTTAAGCCCATGCTTACTAAGAGCTTCCCTCAATAGGGCCCCTCTCAAGGTCATTCCATCATCCCATTGAACTAAGACATATTGATGCTAGTACTATTGAAATTTCTTCTGCTTTTGGCTGAAATTAGTTATGTCAGAGCTTCCTTAAACTAGAGAACTATTGATGCCCCTTGACGTTTTTTGTGCATGTTTATTGAGTTCTGCTAAATTTAGGTAGAGGTAAGTTAGATTGGTATTCTCAAAGTGCATTCAAATTTACAACAGTATCAAATCCCTTTGTAGCTATAAATTCTTTCATTATCACTTGGCTTTGTATTATGTGCTTTCCCACGAGTTCTTTTGAGAAAGTTTATGATAAAATTTACTAAAAAAAAATCCTAGGATCATATAGGATTTTCATAACAAATAAATTTCCTTGAACAAATTATTACAATATAACATAACCCAGAAAACAAAAAATCTTATTTATGATACAAGTAATAAAACAGAGAAATAAGTGAATGAAAAACAATAGAACTTTCAATATAGGTTTTTGAAAAAAAATTCAACATAGATGTTTTTAATGTTATTGCTATTTAAGAAAACATATATATATAAACACAAATAGGAAATGCCAGAAATAACTATTTATATTTCAGTTTAATAATATATATGATATATATTTGTGTATATATATATATATATATATGTATAAACTAACAGGACATCTTTTTGTACAGATGTTGTTCTCAAGAATTTGATTAAATTCCAGGTTTTTATAATCATATATTGATTATACAAGATAATGTCATCATTTTTAGAAACTGTGCTCCCTAGAGTTGTGTGATTCAGAGCACCAGTTGTTAATATTGAGGCAGTGAGATGTTTCTCACATATGACCATCACTTTTTAAATTTTCCTTTTAAAAGGCAATCTAGAACCATCTTGATTAATCTTTTCTTGTGGTATCTGCCATCTTGAGATTTGTTCCTCTTAGTAAAGAACAATAATAGAAAAAATATATGTTCATGTGTACTTACTGATACAAGGATCATAACTGCCACCTCTCTCCTTTTCAATGGAAAATGCTGAAATAAGTGTTTACTAGTGTGCATTAAAGCATGCCTTTTTTTCTACCCCTTTATCCACGAGGAGCCATATCCTTCAGTTGTTCAATATATTGTGACAATATTTATCCTAAACCATCTTAGTTTGTGTTATTTCACTCCTAACACTGGGGACCGGGTTACTTATCCATCTCCCACCATCATGCTGTGCCCTAGGCAGCACATTCTGTTTAGCTGGGAACTTCACTTCGGCTCCACTTCTCCCTCTCCAGACCCCACCCTCAGAAAGCTTGCCAAGCAGTGGCTCCTCCTCTGTAGCTGCTCCAAGACTGCACCTACAGGGTATTTAAGGCCTCCTCCTTAGGAGCAATGGTGCAATTTCTCCTTCCCCTGAGATCACCTAGGACTTTGCTCATTAAACCTGGACTTTTAATTCAGCTTGGTTTGGTTTACTGTGTCAGCAGAGAAACCCACAGCTGAAGAACTAAAAATACTTATCACATTCTTCAAGAGAAACTGATAGATATTGATAAATGAATAAAATATGTTTCACGAAAAGAACTTGAAAACAGTCATATTGTGCAGTAGTATATACTACCCTCCTGGGAAGTTGTAATAATACTTATAATAATAATAATAATAATAATAATAATAATAATAATAATAATATATTAAAGTGTTTGAAGGGTAGAAGGCATGAAGTGTGATGTGTGTGTGTATGGTGTGAGATCACAACAATCATCATATGTGTATTCGTGGCCCTTTCTCAGAAAACTTGTCTTTTAACTTTCATGAGGACAGGGAATATATCTTGGGTGATAACTTGTCCCATACTTCTAAGTTATGGAAAGATAAGTAGCTCACTAAACAGAAACAGAAAATTAACAATGTATATTACCATTAACTTACAATTTCTTACCAAATACTTGTAGGGAAGAGTCAGACATACCTACGTAACTATTACTTCTGTCATGCTCAACATTATTTAAATATCTATTTTATGCATTTAATTTATATGCCATTTGAGAATATTCCATCTGTGAACATTCTTCATTCTCCCATGTCTACAAAATTAGTAATCAAGCCCTAGATGTTGATCTCACAAGCTCCAGAATCACTTCCCATTATTCTTCTACAGATTAACCCCCTCGATATACATATAAAAATGTCTACAAATAACCCCTTATCAGTTTCAGGCTACCCATTTTGATTTGGGTGACTCCTATACCATCCCATTTGCATGTTTTAGGCCAAACTAAGCAGAGTTTTTCATCGTTCAGTCCTACAAATATAGCCAGAAATTTTCTAGTCTCCAAATAGTAGTTCTATTTCTTATTTCCATTTTCTATGTACCACAGACCCAGATACTTCTGACTCCACACTGTTAACATAAGTGACCAGTGTCTTCTCTTCATGTGAATATTTTAGTTTTCTAGGAATTCAGCTTGTTTCTGATTTAGGCACTTTGAATTACTGGGGCATATAGCAACTGGCTTCTGAATATCAGGATAATGAAACATTGTCAACAGCTTTCTAGTTTATTGGCAACATTCACATTAAACATGTTTATGAGCATTTTAAGAAATTCTAAAGTTATATTCTACAAGAAAACTCCAGGAATTCTGCCAAATATTCCATGATTTGGCTGAAATTCAAGAAGAGCTTTATGGGCCACGATTTTATTACCCCATTCTGCATGACATTGATTTGCCTTTGAACTCAACTAAAATCCATTACTCCATAACTCAAGTTAATCGGTATATAGATAGGAAATTTCCTTACCACAGCAATATTTCTCTTAATATATTTTATTTATTAAATTTATTGGAAGCTCAAAATCAATCAATTTCTAGGAGTGCTTCAGGGAGTAATAAAGGATGTACTGAAATGTGTGTATTGCTATAAGCCCAGCATGACACACAGCACAATGGAGTTTTAAGATACAGGTCACAGAATGATATTTAACTTGCTTATCTGGGTTTGTGTAATTTTTAATTAAGAAATATAATACTTTGCAATAGCATTGGGTAGTTCTTAAATACAACTGAAATGGAAACTGAAAGTTAGACAATAAGTTATTGGGTGTCTTAATACATACATAATATGTATATATATTTTTAACATCTTGACTGATTTATGGTGTAACTGCTTTCAATGTACTACCTGGAAAATCACATTAGACAAAAAAAGAGATTTAGTCCTGAAAAAATAAATGTGCTAACAATAATTGAGAGCTTTAAAATGGCTCCTCTCCTTCAATATCTACCTATGTGTGTTGAAATACTAAATCAAAGAAAGGTGTTGAGAATGAGCTTAATGATGTCAGAAGACAATCAAAGCTAAGATGCCAAGGGTTGGAAAAAACTGACTGCACCCCAATTAATTAACCTCTAGATAATGTGTCTGAGGTCCAAACACTCTGTAACAAGTCTAAACAGTTTTTCCATCTATATGCATGGCACAACATATTTTGCTCATATATGTTAAAGGTGCAAGAGGAGAATGAGATGAATATTTCCTCTGCAACACACTGTAATCATCTCATGAATTAAGAAACAGTAGCCGGGCAGTGGTGGCGCACGCCTTTAATCCCAGCACTCGGGAGGCAGAGGCAGGCGGATCTCTGTGAGTTCGAGGCCAGCCTGGGTTACCAAGTGAGTTCCAGGAAAGGCGCAAAGCTACACAGAGAAACCCTGTCTCGAAAAACCAAAAAAAAAAAAAAAAAAAAAAAAAGAAACAGTATTCTGGGGCAACACAGTAGAGCTGGCCCTGATGGTGGAAGTGTGCAAGAGCCGACCCTGAGGACATGAAAACACAAGAACCGGCCCCGCCCCTTGCTCATGGTCCAAGGGGTGAACTAGCCAGGGTAATTAATGCAGGAGAGCTCATCCTGATGGTGAGGACAAAGGAGAACTGGTGAGCTGAGAGCCCTGCAACTAGACCCAGGGTTGTGAGTTGGCTCACCCCTACATCCACCCCATCTATTATCTGCTGGAGCATGTGAAGAAGTGGGTCTTCCTGACCCAAAGCTGAAGGATCTCCACAACACAGGGCAACAACAGGATATCCAAGAGGAGTCTCAATGAGGGCCAGCATCAACAGTGTAGCAGAATCCAGATGCCTCAAACCAGACCAATGACTCTCGGCAATGAACACTTGCAAGTAAAGATATGTGGATAAAAGGGTTTATGGCATGACTCACTGTGTCACACTACAACTTACATGATGAGATTGATTCTTCCTTTTTTTCCTTCTTATTTTCTCTTAAATTTTATTTTATGTTATTTCTTTTATGGGGGTGGAGGTTGCAAGGGCAGAGGGCATATACGAAGATACAAGAAAATGAATGGGATGAAGATGCATGATGTAAAAGATACAAAGAAAAAATAGAAAGTTTAATTTTTTTTAAACAAAAGAGGGAATGGGATGGTTGAGCTGGAACAGGGATGGACTGGGAAAGCAATGAAAGAGATACCATGATAGAGGGAGACATCATGGGGATAGAGAGAAACTGGGGGCTAGGAAAGTTCTCAGGAATCCACAAGGATGACTGCATCTTAGACTACTAGAAATAGTGGAGAGAGAGTGCCTCAGCTGAACTGGCTTATCCCAGTGATCAGACTGGGAATACCCTAACTGTCATCACAGAGCTTTTCTCCAGTGACTGATGTAAGCAGATGTGGAAATCCACACCCAAACACCAGGCAGAGCTCCAGGAGTCCAGTCAAAGAGAGTGAAGAGGGATTCTATGAGCAAGTGCACCAAGATCATGATGGGGAAACCAGCAGAGATGACCAAACCAAGCTAGTGGGAACTTATGAAAGTTCGATCAACAACTGGATGAGCTTGCATGGGACTGGGCTAGGCCCTCGGCATGAAGAGACAGTTGTGTAGCTTGATCTGCTTGGGGGCCTCCCTGGTGGTAGAATCAGAATCCATCCCTGGTGCATGAGCAGTCTTTTTGGAATCCACTACCTATGATGTGACACCTAGTGATGCCTTGAGGCAAGGGGAGGGGCTTGGACTTGCCTCTACTGGATGTGGCTTCCCATGGGAGGCCTTGCCTTCTTGTGGGAAGGAGTGAGGGGTGGATTGGGAGAGGGAGGCTGGGGGGGGGCAGGAGAAGGGAAGAGGGGGGATCTTTGATTGGTGTGTAAAATGCTTGGAAATTTTTTACTTAATATAAAAAATAGTTTAAAAAAAAGGAAAAAGAAACAGCCTTCTGTCATTCAAGAGATAACATCTCTCAGCACACAGATAAGAATTCTACTGTCTCCACTTCTAACTGCATACAAATTTCCACCTTTGGGCTTCACCAAATGGTATCACATGATAAAGTCTTGCATTTGACTCTTTTGTTCACTCTCCATTATTTCTATTGCACTCAGCTCTGTTACTACACATAATGAGTCTCCCCTGAGACTCTTTGCCCTCTACCACTTTATTATGTGAAACTGAAACTTATTCATCCCTTTACTGGTAGTTTTTATTATTAGAAGTAATTATTATTATTATTATTATTACTATTATTATTATTATTAATAGTAGTAGTAGTAATGTTTCTATAATGATTTCATCCCTTTACCAGTTTTCCCATTTTCATCTTGGAATTTCCTTTTTATTATTTTCTAGAGTGTAACTTCTAGGTTATGGAGTGTGTACATGTTGAGTTTTACTAGACATTGACAGTTACTTGAAGTATTTACCTTCCTACCAGTGATACAAGAATTCTATTTCCAAGGCACTGATCTATAAGTAGAGCAGAATGCTGTTAGGAATCATTTTATTGCTATGTTATTGTTTTTATTTGTTTGTTTGTTTGTTTGGTTGGTTTTTATTTTGTTTGTTTAGAAGAGCATATTTGGTTTTACCCTGAGTCCCTAGGCTATCTAGAATCAGGCTTTTGGTCACCCAAGCAGTGTCAGTGTCAGGTATGGGTTCCACCTTGTGGAGTGGGTCTTCAGTCAAATCAGTTATTGTTTGTTTACTTCCACAAGCCTTGTACCACCATTGCACTAGTATATCTTGCAGGCAGGACACCATTATAGAGCAAAGACTTTATTTCTGGCTTGGTGTTTATGTTTCTATTTTGGTAGCCTGAAGAGTACTCCCTATGACAAAGATGCTAGAATGTATGGCTGAAAGATCTATGTAGGTACCAGCTTGACTTTCCTGGTCAATGAGTTTTGTAGGTGCTGTCTTTTGCAAGGGGAACTTGCTGTCATTTGTGGAAAGGAATTTCTTGGCAACAGCCTGGGTTCTTCAGGGATTCCCATGGGCCCCTTTGGCCAACAACTCAGTTAGATCTAACCCAACCTTGGTCGTGTAAGCTTCACTTGGTGTCAAAGCCACAAATGGGATTCTGTCTCCCCATCATTTGACAATTTCATTTAGATACCCTTAACATTAGTATATTTTAGGAAGCTTCTACTATATTATGTTTCTATACTACCCCTCAAATGCCATGTAATTTTAGCTGTCTCTCCCCTTATTCCCCCCCCTTGGCTCCCTCTTCCACTTGATCTTTCCATTACATCCCCTGCCCCATCCATCCAAAACTATCTACTCCATTTCCATTTCCTAGAATGATATATCTGTCCCCTTCCCTAGTCACTTACTCTATGCCCACTTCTGGTGGTTCTATGAATTTTAACTTGGTTAGCATTGACTTAACAGCTAATGTTCACTTACAAGCGAATACACATCCTATTATCTTTCTGGGACTAGGATACCTCACTTGGGATGATTTTTTTCTAGACCCATCCATTTAACTGTGAATTTCATGATTCCACTTTGTTAAAGGCTGAGTAATACTCTATTGCAAAAATGTACCACATTTTATTTATCCATTCTTCTGTATTTTTCAGTTGATGGTTTTCACTCAAAACTATAAAGATGTTGCTTCATATTTTATAACTTATCTAATTTCCCAAATGAATAGTCTTATCATCCTTGTTCTTTTGGTCACAAGTCATTCTTCTGATCAATGTTTCTATTTGCTCCTAAGATTGTCTTCATCAGTGGTAATAGTATTGGTAGAATATGAGTGGAACTCATTTCTTTCATGTTTCTTGCTTTGCTATTTGTGCTGGCTAGTTGTATGTCAACTTGACACAAGCTGAAATCATCTGAGAGGAACGAATCCCAATTAAGAAAACACATCCCTAAGATCTGGCTTTAGACAAGCCTATAGGGAACTTTCTTATTCAGATGGGGGAGGTTCTGGCTCATTGTAGGTGGGGCCACTCCTGGGCTGATGGATCTGGGTTCTATAAGAAAGTAGGCTGAGCAAGCCAGTGAGAGCAAGCCAGTAAGCAGCACCCCTCTGTGGCCTCTGCATCAGTTGCTGACTCCAGGTCTCTGCCCTGTTTGAGTTCCTGTCCTGACTTCTTTCAATGATGAACAATGATAGGGAAATGTAAAAAAGATAAATAATTTCCTTCCCAACTTGTTTGGTCATGATGTTTCATAACAGCAGTAGTAACCCTAGCTAAGACAGTATTTATTTGAAGTTTGGGTTCTGATTTAATTTGTGTCAAACTTAGAAAAACCATTGGCAGTCATTTAGTACAATACTCTACTCACTTTATCCCATGAATTTTCTTCTTGGACTCTAAATATACAAACATGAAGGTGCTTAGTGTTGGTCCAAAGCTCACGGATGGAAGAGCATCAGTGTATTTTGGCTTAAAAAATATTCCATTTGTGTTCAATACATGATTGTTAATACCATTGTTTTACATTCGAGTTGAATTTTCCAGTTTCTCATCTAGCTGTTTGCTTACCTTCTCATGTTCTGTTTCCACCTTCTTTAACACTGATAGAATTTTAATTGCTGTATAATTGCCATCTCTAATAATTTTTTTATTATCTGTTATTTAGGCTCTAGAAACAATTTCTGATTTGCCTGCTGATTCCTTATTTTTCTGTTTCTTAGCATATTAGACACTGGAGAGCTTACAGGGCTTGGGGAATAGTATCAGTATCTATTGTATTTTATATGACAAAGTTAGGTTACTGGAATAGAGTTTGATCTTTCACAACGTGTATTTTTAGCTTTTGCTATTTTTAAATTCTTGGTGGATAAATATAGCCTTTAGATTAGGTGAAAATTGGCTACACTACCTTGGCAAAGAGCTATCAGGTACTTGACATGATTTGAAAAGCATTAGTAGGTTTTCTCTATTTGAAATACACTCAGTCCTAAGAAGCTGCAACAGTTTTGTATTGCTGTTGGCAGAAGTGTTTGCCTCGGACTCACATAGTTTTTCATGAGTATACTCAATCCAGAATCCAGAAAAAGACTCAGAGTTCTCAGCATAGATTTATTCTCTCTAATGCTCTACTTGCCTTCCATGTCTCCCCAGCCTCAGAGAAAGTCCACAATTCAGGAGCTTTCTTAACTCTTGATACACGATTTTCTAAGAAATTTGCTCACTACCTTTCCTGCTCTTGGGGATTATTTTTATTCACTGCTCTCCAAGGGTCAATACTCTTGTTTTATCATTCCTCCTACTTTTTCAGCATGTACAGTGACGGAAGAAACCTGTAACCTTATAATGCTTCACATTGATGTCACTTCTATGTTAACAGTGGGTACTGAAGGTGAATAGAACTTTTCAAAAAATAAAAAGTTAAAAAAAACAAAATTCAACCTGTCAAATATAAGGAAGACAGGATAGGTTTTCTGCTTTCTTCAATGAATTTTTTTTTCTAGAAGTTGGTAAAATAATAAGAACAAATAGGAGATTACTATATAAAACATCAAACAATTAATATAAACATTGTCTTTCTATATGTTTCTAATAAAAGTATATGTTTGCTGCTGTCACAAGGTTTGGTATAGAAAAGAACACTAAAGAAACATTTTATCTGAAGAGAGCTCCATGTGATTTGGACTTTTTCACTCCATTTTCTCTGCTTTGTATTTTGACATATGCTTCCATTAAAATTACGTCACACTTCATCTGGTTGCCTCTCTCCCCACTCCTTTATCTCAGAAAATCTTCAAGTCGCCATCTTGTGTTTTTATAACTTCCTGTGTGGCCTGGTAAAAGTCTGGTATACTATCCCTTTAAACATGTAACTTCTCCGACTTTCGTTTTGATTTCTATATTGTGGGTGAGTAAGTGGGGTAGCTGACCTCAGTTTGCCATCCAGGTCAGCCCCACCCTGCCTTTCTCTCAAATGTCAGAATAACAGGTCTGTCCTTATAGCCCCCTGTCTACTTATTTATTTATCTTATTTTTAATTGTTTTTTTTTAAACTATTTTGGGATCAAACCCAGAGCTCATGCTAAAAGAAAAAAAAAATGATCTACTAAACCCTCAGGGCTACATCTTCAACCCTTCCCTCTACAATTTAAAATCTTTTCTTTAAAATAGAGAAAGGCGCCTGGCGGTGGTGGCGCATGCCTTTAATCCCAGTACTCGGGAGGCAGTGCCAGATGGATCTCTGTGAGTTTGAGGCCAGCCTGGGCTACAGAGTGAGTTCCAGGAAAGGCGCTAAAGCTACACAGAGAAACCCTGTCTTGAAAAACCAAAAAAAAAAAAAAAGTATAATAACAAAAGGCAAAGTTGTGGGTGTAGGGGTAGCATTACTAAGGAGGAAACAAAATGATGAGCTTGCACTGTGTCTGTCAAAATAATGAAACTTTAGCAAGGACATTAAATAATATAAGGATTTTCCCAACTGTGTCTTGAAATGAGTTTTACAAAAATAGCCCTTATCAATATTGTAACTATGTTATTCCTAAAATAATGATGCTGGCAAGTATCAAGCTAGCTCTATTTCTTCTCTCTGAGGGCTCTACACATAGAAAGAGCCTTGCTCATGCAGAACATGCGACCATTATGATAGTTTCAATGGTACTACTGATTTTTACAAAGCTGGAGCTCATTTCTTTGAATTAGACACCAGGTGTTTTTAGTCCCACCCAAAAGCTTTGCTGTGATTATATCAGAGGCTCTAAGTTATTTACCCCATATTGTAGGGCTCTGGTGATGAACAACACACACTTTCCAGGATCACATAAATAATTCCTTTGCTCTACTGCTGTTTCTTCAACCCCCTCAGCCAAACTGTGTTTCTGCAACACATCTCAAAATATATCTCAGTGAGTCTGTAAACATACTCCTCTCCATCACTTAAATTACCACAGTTGGGTAGTTTATATCCTCCATTCTCCTCCTTTATCTTGTGATTTCATTCGAGCCAGTAATCTCAGAGATCTGTGTGGCCCAAAGAAGTTTACACGCTGAGATGAATTGTACTGTGGTTCAGGCTCATCACATACAGGGTCTGTGGCCGTGAATGCTTGGGAAACATTAACCAAACAAAGAAGGAACCAACATTGAGAAAGTTCTAGGAATATTCTTTCTGACAGTTACACATTTTGGGTAACTTCAAATGCTTGGATTTGAATTAGGAAAAACTCACTTAAATGGAATTATTCGCAGCAGTATTTTCAGAGAGTCCTTGTTGACAGGTAGCTTAACCGGAGATAAGTCATGAGACAGCCAGAAATTAAGCAAAATGCAAAGCCAGTACATGATATTCTCAGTAAGCACAAAAATACAAACTACAAAGTCTAAGGTTACTGTTATTGTCATTTAAATTTTTCTAGACATTATAAAATTCAAATAAATATTTTTGCTGACTGAAAAGTGTATGTATTAAAGAGGAAAACACAAACTAAGAAACTTTACAAATGAGAATAAATAAAATTAGTGTAATTCATATTATCCATAATAGCAGCACAGGACAAATATTTGTGGAAACAAATTTTACAAAATGATATAAAATTATATTTGAATTATAAAAAAGGAAAGAAAATATAGAACTATCCATATTTTAAAATATTACTAAATTTCTAAAAGTACAATTTGAGGATCAAATGTATGTTTTCTTATAATTTTTGGTATACAGGCTTAAAGTTACCTTTAAAGTACCATAATGCTGTTTTTCATGAAATGTGAAATTATCTAAGAAATATCTATGAAATATTCAAATTTTAGTAACTTTTGGAATGATCATAAATAATTATGATATTGTAGGATATATTGTCAGTGGATATCAACTGTTCAAATCTATATTAATTTAACTTGAATGCTATCTGAAGCAAGTAAAAGTCATGGCCTAGGTTGATGTGTGCTAGTGTTAATAGGAGTATATATGTATGTATGTATGTATGTATTCATTAGACTGAGTCACGGGAAGCTATATTCTCCAAGGTTAAGCCATTAATTTCTTTATCTTTGTTTTCACCCACTGAATTACATCACTTCATAAATTTTAACCCTTAAATCATTTAAGATAGCCCAGGTGTTTCTATCTATGGTCTCATTGCTTCAATACAACACCAGGGACTACAGTTTTTGCAAAAGTCTGAAATAATACAAAGAGGTTATAATAAGAGACTTGTCTATTCAAATAAAAATAAAATTTAAATACAATAGAACAGTATAACAATTCTTTGAGAGCTGGTAAATATTCTCAAATGAAAAGTTAATTATTTAGAAAGAAAATGCTATGTTAAAAGCAGAGTTAAGAGATGGTCTCATAATAAAATCAGAAGTGGTTTAAAATAAAATAATTGCCTGTATATGTAAAAGGAACAATTTAAATTATCTGTGGTGATTTTTTATATTAATGGATTTATTTTTGAGTGTATGGGTGCTTTGCCTGCCTGCATGTTGATGCACTGTGTATGGGCCATAGCTGAAAAGACCAGAAGACAGAGCTGGATGTTATTAATGTGAGAGACCGCAGTGGTTCTGAGAATCAAACCCAGGTCCTCTGGAAGAGCAGCCAGTGCTCTTAAGGGCTGAGCCATCTCTCCAGTCTCATAATGATGATTTTAGATGTGTGTTCCCCCAGACTTGCTGAAGGGCATAAAGCAGTGCACAGAAGAAAGTGGTGGGGAGGGGGAGCAGGGAGTTTTCCCTTACATTTCTCTCTGTTCTCACACTTAGTGACTTCGACTTCTACTGTAATTAAAATTACTTTAATTCCTGTTTTAAGTTCTTTTACATAGAGACTAAGAGCTAAGAAAAAAAATCCTCAAAAGTTTAGAGGAGATATATATATATATATATATATATATATATATATATATATATATATAACAGATTTTAGGAATATATTCCTAAAATCTAAGATTATTTTGATTCCAGTAACCTGAAGCTTAAAGAATTGAAGATCAATGCTGGGAACCAAGCTAATGTTATTAAAGGACAAGTTGGCAAAATTTATATGATGATCATATGTTAAAATCTGGGTTTTCTGGGCTTATGTAATGCACCATCTCTCATAAAGTCTATGCTTAATGTTGTAAAGATTCAGCCTTTTCCTTTCCATACTCTAACAGACAATTAGTTTTAATTCCCCAAGATGTAGAAGCCAAAAAGAAGCCAGTAGTCCAAATGGAAAGAATGACCTGAATACTAAGGAGCTGAAAATCACAAAAGCCTGCTGATGAGAGAGAGAACATTCAAGAGAGAATATGAGACATAAGAGATAAAAGTAGGCAAGATCATTAGCATTGCTTAATAGATTTTAAATCTAAATCAAAAGGAATAGAGTAGAGAGCTAACAAAAATATCCATTAGAAATTATATGCTGCAATCTTATCCCCAAATGATCTATATTACTCAAAGCTACAGGCTATTCTTGCCTTTCATTAACATATGCTAGGAACCAACAGGCTGTAAAAAAAAAAAAAAGAAAAGAAAAACCTGTGCCTTGATGAATGGAACATGTATTGTATTCTTTTATTGTCTTTATTTTTGAAAATGGCATGCATGCATATAATGAAAGATGTTACATAACGCCCCCAAGCCCTCTCCAAATTTCCTGTATTTCCCATATGTGATCCCTACCAACTTTGTATCTTTTCTTTTCTTTTTCTTTCTGTCTTTTTTATTTTTTTTTTTGATAAGGCAATAAGTTCAGTTACTGTTTCCTGTATGTGTGGCTATCAACTGGAGCCTGAGAAGCATAGAAGTGGGCATATTTTCACTAAAGAATGTTCTCCTTCTCCGAACAATAATCTGCTACCAATAGGTCCTCAATATGAGATTGCACCTGGAAATCATATACCCCATCTTTGTTGGGATTTTGGCTAGCTTGATTTTGGGTAACTCTTTGATTGGTAGCCAAAGCTGCTGTGATTCATGATAACAACAGTGGTGTCATGTTCAGAAAACCTCATTTTCTTATCTATGCTCCAACTCTTCATTTGTTTTTGACTCCTTCCCTATGATATTCTCTTAGCTTCAATGGGAATATGGCTAATGTAGATGTCTTGCTTAGGCCGAGTACTCAATTTCTTGTTCACAACATTTTCACTAGTTATGCACCTCTCCATTGACTTTTCTCTACACTGCAAACAAAGAACCTTCTCAGAGCAAGATTTCTCAATCTTATACCCAGGTCTATGGGTATAAATATAAATATTTAGAAAGCAGTTTGATAGCATAACTCTTTAGAGAAATGGCAATAGCACGTTCTATGATAAGACCTATTACCTTCCCTGCCACTGGCTTTTGACTGACATTATGGTACAAAGCATGAAATCCCCTACTGTGGAGCTGGTCTCAGACTGAGTCAGAAAATAGTCAGTTACCCTATAACAGATATGCCATTATTGCATCATTAGATGCAACTGGCCTGGAAGGTTTGTGTTGTAGCAACAAGATTCAGCACTGGGTAAGACAATTAATATCCTTTCTCCCCCCTGAAGCCGGATAGCATTTTCTGGAACTATGAAAGTTGGCCATAAGTGAGAAATTTTTCAGCTTGAATTGAGATTGACCCTTTAATACCCTGCAGCCAAAGTGTGTGTTGTCTTCATCCATAGGAACTTACCATGTAGGTATGTCAGGTAACCATGGGCAATGATGATAGCCTGTATTGTTTTGGAGATACCTAGGGCCTCAATGACCCATAAATTATATAGAGGTAGACCATTATGTATAAAATGATTAAGTGAAAACTTGATAGTTGAGATGATACAAAATTAAGAAAACAGTATATCAGAAATAAGATTTAATTCACTGGCAGCATGGGAACATCTTGTTATATATTTCTTAAAATATGTATTTGTGCTAGGATTAACAAAAATATTGTGATGTGCTCTATCCCTGTGCAATGGTTAATTTAAGCTTCATTATCAATTTGATTAATTTGGAATGGCATAGGAGACATGCCTTTCACTGTGTCTGTGAAGGCATTTATAAGGGAGGTTTAAGTGGGCCATTAAGACCCACTCTGAATGTGAGTGTCAACATGCCATAAACTGGGGTCTCAGACCCAAGAATAAGAAGGGAGAAAGAAGAGCATCCACATTTATCCCCGCTTCCCTGTGGGTGTTGAAACTGGAGACCAGCTATCCCACACTCATGCAATCAATGCTAGAGCTATTCTTTCCACAATGCCTTCACCTCAAACTGTGAGTCAAAATAAACCTCATGTTACACCGAAGTTTCTAATGAAAGTTCAGAACATGAAGATATGAAAAATATGTGTTTGGCAAACAAAAATCCATGGATATGATCAACTTTATATAAGGAAGGTATAGACAAAGCATTTGTAATATTTAAGGAGATGAGCACAATGAAAATAAAAAATTATACTTTGCAGGAGGACAATAGATAATGTGCCTTGAGAACAGGAGCTTACCTACTGAAGGACCCAGGTTTTGAAATTGCAGTCATTGGAAGAAGAGGAAATAAACTGAGAATGATGTTGACAGAGTTCCCTGCTGGGAAACATCCACAAGGGGATGGGAGTGGGCATAGGGGTAAATTCTGTCACCAAATTACAGATTATTACATCTGTGGTTGAAGACCCAAAAAAGGACCATATCTTGCGTTAGAAGCAGAATTGGCAGTATTACGCACATGGTGTTGATTTTATAAGCATGAATAATGCAAGAGTTATATAGTCATGGAGGCTTCAATCAAGGTTCCAAAGGGGTGATGGGGCCAGTCAATGGGTGGCAAGATTCCTTGATAAGGCTCTGAAAAGTCACCACATGAAGCTTTGAAGATATTAGCTAAGGTTCAGTTAGCTAAGGAGATCACAAGATGTAGGATATTCAAGCTCCATGGGATATTCACTAAGGAAAGCCTCAGACTCAGGCAAACAGTGGATCAAGCCTAAGAAGGAGACATCTGCTATGGGCAAAAGAACTGGAAGATAAAGGCTGTGCATCTCAGAAGATGCCACCAGGAGCCCCTGATACTGGACTTATCTGTGCAAGGTTTCTCATTTTCTCTGGGTTTTGGCCTTGCTTTGGTCTGATCTTTCTTTGCTGTGACCCTATTCCTCCCTTTTGGCATAGGAATGATTAATATTCTATTCAATTGTATATTGGAAATATTTAACTCAAATTTTTAATAGGATTTACAGATAAAAGGTTTACTTAAATCTCTGAAGAGACTTTATACCTTTAAATAGTGTTGAAACTATTAAGATTATAGGAACTTTTACAGTTGGAATCAATGCATTTTTGCAATATTAGATGATGTTGAGCCTGGAGAAATTAGGGTTAGAATGTTATACTTAAGAGAGATGTGTTTAGTGAGTGGCACTATACCTCAATGGTGAACAGCACTTACTAACACAAGCCCAAGGACTGGATCCCAGCACCACATTAAAGCTGAGTATGGCATTCTCATTCTTGTAAACCCAGTACTGAAGAACAATGATATAGAAAAATCAGTTGGGCTTGTTGGCTTCTTAAATAGTTGATGGACACAAACACAAGCTTTAAGTTCAGTGAAAGAATATGTTTCAAAGAACAAGCAAGAGAGTCATAGAGGTAGACACCCAATGTCTTCTGGACTTCTTGGATTCACAAAAAAAAAATGCACAGCTGTATGGATTTGTGTACTTACACACACACACACACACACACACACACACACACACACACACACAAACAAACAAAAGCAATGTGTTTGAGTGTCAATTTGAGAAATAGTAGTCTTACAATGGTTCGTTGTCACTCTCAATTTGATTATATTTAGAATCACTTAGTAGGCACAACTCTCAGTGTATTAGTGGGAATGACTCCACTGAGGATTAACTGAGGATGAAAGATCAAATATGAGTATGAGTGAGAGCATCCCATAGACTGGAGTCTTAGAATGAATAAAAAGTAGAAAGGGAGGAAGGCAGCTGAACACTAGCATGCATCACTCCCTGGTTCCTGACTGTGGACATAATGTGGCTAGCTGCTCCTTGTTCTTGCCGCCACAGTAAAACTGCTCCTGCATGACACTTTCCTCTCCCTAATATGCTGTTCCCTGAAACTGTCAGCCAATGTTGTTTTTTAAGTGATGCTTGAAGTATTTTGTCACAGAAACAAGAAACATAATTAATTCACTCTTTCATATAAAATTAATCTTGTTTTTTCTATAGCTATTTTTGTCATTTCAAATCTAAAAAACTGTGCAGCTTAACTATGTTGCCCAGTGTCAGTTCCTTACAGCTGGGCTTATCAGTGCACAGAATGTTATAACTAGATGAGATTATTACAAGTGCTTTGAAATGAAACATAAGTTTTAAATGTATAATGGTATATGAAATTGAAAACATGTAGATGTAGCAGGCTTTATTTTGGGGCACCAACTAGTTCTCATATCATGACATGGAGACTTCTTATTAGTTATGAATGTTGGCCTTATCTTATGCCTGTTCCACTAGCTCTTGTAACTTAATTAACTGTTTCTCTTCATCTACATTTTGCCTTGGGACTTTTAAACCTTTCTTTCTGTCTGTATATCCTACTTTTCCTGCATCTCCCATGTCTGGCTGGCTGATGGATACCTGGATGGTTGGCTCTGGGCGTCTCCCTCTCTTTTTCCCTTGTTCTCTTCTCTCTGCTAGCCTGGATTCCTCCTCCTACTTACTCTCTCTTCCCGCTAGCTCTGCCTATCCCTCTACTGCCTAGCTATTGGCTATTCAGCTTTTTATTAGATGAATCCGGTGCCCGAGGCAGGCAGAACAACACATCTTTACACCATCAAACAAATATAACACACCTTTACATAGTTAAAGTAATATTCCACAATATGTACACTCAAGAACTACAAGATGGTTCCACTGGTAAAGGAACTTGACACTAAGCTTAACAACTCAGGTTAGACTCCCAGAACACATGCAGAAGAAAAAGATGCATTTCTCACAAGCTTCCCTCCGACCTCTACCTTTGTGCCATCATACTCATGCCCACATGCACACAAACAATTTTTTAAGTGTGAATTCTGTGGAGTACTTAGTGTTACTATTGTTCATAAATGTCTCCTGTTTAAGGGTCAGACGCCTTATTAAGATTAAAGCACCCAATTTGTGACGTTTCTTACTGCTTATATAGTTTCAAGGAAATCAAGACAGTGGTGAGGCATTGATGCTAGTCTGCATTCTTCCTCCAGTGAGGCATCTAAGGTCTGCAACCTTACCTACTCCAACCAAAATCAATCCAAAATTACTGTGAAAGTCTCAGAACATAAATCTTCTCTTGTTTTCCCTGGCTTCATTAAAGGATATGAACCAGAGGTTAGATAGAGTCTGAGGGTATAGGCCAGTGAACAGAGATATCAAAAGATCAAGAACACTAACCCTAACTATTCTTTAAACACAGGTTCACTTTTATTTGAAGTTTAGTTACATTTACACATCTTTGGTAAACAATATAATGAATTCTGTTATAGATCTAGCCAGTTTGGACTACATGCCCTGCCACTAGCAAGCAGCAAAGAAATAAGAATAATTTTGTGTGAAAATGTTGACTTTTGTGATTAAATTTCTTTAGTCACTGAGGTTTTTAAAGAGAAGCACATTATTACTACCTTCTCCAAATGTCCACCCTTACAATGGTTTCACAGATCACTTCAATAATAAGCCACCATAAACTAGGACTTTTCAAACTCTATAATTTATATAGCCTCAACGACCTTGCAAGATCATTCACTGTCTAGTTACAACACAGAATATTTCTCAGTGCAGAGTATATTTATATGATAATGATATGCTTATTAGAATATCCAATGAATCCAGATGATTAACTTTTCTACTATAACAGAAAGTGCTAGTGAATAGATGCTGTTGACAGCCAATAGAAAACAGCAAAATTCAACTTTTTCTGATGTTCTCATTAAAACTGTGCCGACTCCAACAGGCTTACTGCTGCAGCTGCTTCTGCAATACTTACCTTCAAGTGAACTGGATTTCAATTTGTCTTACAGTGAATAGAGTTTCAGCATCTCTGTGTTTATAATAAACAACTTTCAATACATTCCACACTTGGGGAATTGTCCTTGTTCTTTGAGCCAGAAATACTATACTTCTTGGCAGTCTTATAGCCCCTGGGATTTTAGTTAAATAAGAAGTAGTTTGAAAGAATACGGTATTCTGGGATGAGAAATCCAAAGAATTTAAATGACTTGCTTGTGTTAGATGCCTTTTTTGGGAAAGCATAAAGAATATAAATTTGATTTTTTTTGCATTTTCAGCTCTTACACATACATACCCACAGGGACATAGACACACAGCTTGTTGTATAATAATTTATCATCATAATAGTTAATGATTTCACTGAAACTAACACTGTATTTATATTCTGGGGATATTTTACTTGTTTGAATCTTGGACATCATGCTGTTTATGAGGACCGTATAAGGTTGCTGTTTCTAGAAAAAAAAACCTGTCAATATGTGATGGTAGCAGAAATTTTATTCTGGAAACTAAGTTTTATTCATTAATCTTTTAGGAATACACAAGAATGAATAGATTATTCTCCACTATTTGAGACCATTTATTATAAACCACAGCAAATACAGAAGGTTTACCTAATGAATGAAGAAATAATTAAACATTATTTTGGTTATAACTGTTTAAGACATGAAAGGTCAAAGCAGAGAGAATGTTTGTCTTGATTAACTTCATCAACTTGACAAGAACAAGGAGACATGTCTCTTGATTGGAGGTATTAAATGGATTTTGTTAACTGAGGTAAGAGGACCAAGCCTAAAAGTAGAAAGTGTCAGTCCTGGGTCTTAGGTCCTGGACTGCATTAAAAAGAGAGGATGAGATAAAGGCAAATACTCATCACTCCCTGGTTCCTGACTGAAGATACAATGTAATGAGCTGACTCAAGATCCTGACTGCATGTCTTTCTCTCAGTGATGAACTGGAAAGTCCTGGAATGGGGATCCATAATAAGCCCCTTTTCCCCTTAGGTTGCTTTTATTAAATATTGTGTCAAAACTAAATGGAAATAACTAATATGCCATATGATTTCTCCAACTATACAGTACATTTTTTTAAAGATTTATTTATCAGATATCTGAAGAATTTCATTTGCTATATGCAGACCATTAAATAAAACTTCATGTTGAGAAATATCTACAAAGGATTGATACTGTGAAACCTATTAAAAGTTACTTATTAGTAATTATACAAAACAAAAGTAAACATTTGCTTAGTTTTAAATAAGCTTTGTTTCTTACTGGAGAACTTAAACCACACAACAATTTCATTTTGTGGACTTTATGTAGTAAATAATATACCTATTAATTCTTAAACAAGATTAAATAAAATTAGGCATATATAAGCATAAAAACCAAGTTTTATTTCTGAACAATGTTAATTGTTAAATATCCAGTATCTAGAAGGATTTTTGTTGTTGTTGTTGTTGTTTTAGGAATTTTTTATTCATTTTACATACCAATCAGAGAGCCACCTCTCTTCCCTCCTTCCACCCCTGCAGCTTTCCCCTTTCATGAGTTCCCACTAGATTAATTTGGTTGTTTCTGTAGATTTCCCCATCTTGATCTTGATGGCCCTTACTCATCAAATCTCTCTTTTCTCTTCAACTGGATTCCTGGAGCCTGGCCTGGTGCTTGGGTGTGGATCTCTGCGTCAACGTCCATCGGTTACTGGATGAAGGCTCAATGACTACAGTTAGGGTATTCACCAGTCTGATTACTGGGGTAAGCCCGTTCAGGCACCCTCTCCACTATTGTTAGTAGTATAACCTGGGGTCAACCTTGAGGATTTGGGGAACTTCCCTAGCATCTAGTTTCTCCCTATCCCCATGATGCCTCCCTCTATCATGGTTATTTCTTTCATTGCTCTCCTACTCTGTCCCTGTTCCAGCTCCACCATCCCATTTCCTTATGTTCTCATCCCCTATCCCCTACCCTCCATTCCCCCCCATCCCCAGTTTACTCATGAAGATCTCATGTATCTCCCCTTCCAAGGGCAATCCATGCATCCCTCTTAGGATCCTCCTTGCTAGCTACCTTCTCTGGTGCTTTGGGTTGTAGTCTGGTTATCCTTTGCTTTACATCTAGTATCCATTGATGAATGAGTACATACCATGTTTGTCCTTCTGAGTCTGGGTTACCTCACTCAGGATGATATTTTCTAGTTCCATCCATTTGCCTGTAAATTTCATGATGTCATTGTTTTCTACTGCTGAGTAGTACTCCATTGTTTATATGTACCACATTTTCTTTATCCATTCTTCAGTTGAGGGGAATCTAGCTTGTTTCCAGGTTCTGGCTATTATGAACAAGGCTGCTACGAACATAGTTGAGTATGTATCCTTATGGTATGACTGAGCATTCCTTGGGTATATGCCTAAGAGTGATATAGCTGGGTCTTGAAGAAGATTGATTCCCAATTTTCTGAGAAACTGCCATACTGTTTTCCAAAGTGGCTGTACAAGTTTGCACTCCCACCAACAGTGGAGGAGTGTTCCCTTTGCTCTGCATCCTCTCCAACATAAGCTGTCTTCAGTGCTTTTGATCTTAGCAATTCTGACAGTTGTAAGATGGTATCACATAGTCATTTTGAATTGCATTTCCCTGGTGACTAAGGATGTTGAACAATTTCTAAGAGGATTTTGTAATGACAGTATACCAAAATTGGGCCAGCGAGACATATCATCTGGTAAATGTACTTAATTCCAAGTCTGATGATCTTTGATCCCAGGACCCACATGGGAAAGGAAGAAAACTGACAACTACAAGTTGTTTTTAAACCTACCTAGCTACACCACACACTTACACACACACACACACACACACACACACACACACACACACACATTTACACGTACACACAAACACACTTAATTGAATAATTAATTTTTATGGAATTGAACATTATTTAATTAATTGTTAATGGAGTTGACAATGCACAAATGTTTCATGTATAATGCTCTGTCCCTAAGTAATGCTACAAAGCCACTATAAGAACATAGAAGTGAGCTCATTTTTGTGAGCATGGAACACATTGCTGGCAGATTGGGTACTCTAGAAAGTAGAGGAGAGCACGAGGTGAAGCTTAATCAAGCTTGACAGAATGGGGAACTTCAATACAATGATAGTCTGATGCTGTGGGATGTTCTGTATGGCAAATGTGTTGCTAATAAAACACTGATTGGCCAGTGGCTAGGCAGGAAGTATAGGCGGGACTAACAGAGAGAATAAAAAGAACAGGAAGGCGGAGGGAGTCACTGCCAGCCACCACCAGGACAAGCAGCATGTAAAGATGCCGGTAAGCCATGAGCCATGTGGCAAGGTACAGATTTATAGAAATGGATTGATTTAAGATATAAGGACAGTTAGCAAGAAGCCTGCCACGGCCATACAGTTTGTAAGCAATATAAGTCTCTGTGTTTACTTGGTTGGGTCTGAGCGGCTGTGGGACTGGCAGGTGAAAGAGATTTATCCTGACCATGGGCCAGGCAGGAAAACTCTAGCCACAGTCTGATGCTACAACAGAGCATAGGAGAGAAAGGCTTCTTGTGACTGCCCAATCAGGGAAAATAAGAATACCCACAACCACCTGTGGCTAGCATAGACAACTGAGATGACCAATATACATCCTTCACTGTAGGCAGACATTTCCTGTCCTGTAGCCACTCTCAAATAATCACTCTGAGGCTCAATATAAATTATAAGTGCTTGGCCAATAGCTCAGGCTTGTTATTAGCTAACTCTTACATTTAAATTAACCCATATTTCTTATCTGTGCTTTGCTACATGGCTCATGGTTTGTTACCTAATTTTTAATACATCCTGCTTCCTCAGCAGCTGGCTGGTGTCTCCTCTAGTTCTGCTCTCCTTCTTCCTACCCTTCTCAGTTTGGCTTTCCCACCTAACTTCCTGCCCAGATGTTAACATGTCAGATTTTTGTTAAACAATGAAAGTAACACATATTCGTAATGTAGAAAAGGATTGTTCCACAGCATTTCCCCATTTTTATCTAATTAAAAGGGAAGGTTTTAACCTTAATAAAGTAAAATTATATATAACAAAAACAGTTAAGTAGGAATTATTATACAATATCCAATTCATTTGCCTTTGAAAAATTACAGAAAATACTTAATTATCTATCTTATCTTGGTGAGTCTAAAGTTTTGTATCTAATTTACTTTCTATTGTAACTAATGAAAATTATAATCATAATTGTTTAGTCTTTAACTCCATCAAAGTCCCCAGAAGATGAAGATGTCACATAATGACAGGGACATCAGGCTGCCTGGACAGTCACCTAAAGTTTCTCTGTAATGATGGGGCATTCAAGTCTGACAGCATATCTTACAGACTTTCCTGTGGAGTAGGGAAGGACTGTCCTACCTTGTCTTGGCAAAGTTCAGCAGTCACATTTCTTGTGTCCTGCTGGTTCAGTTTGGACAGTAACTGTCAGCAATTGAGGCAAGAGCAGTTTCTTTGCCCACATGGCTAGATTTTGCCATAAAGAAAAAAAATTTCATATGATGTTTCTTCAATGCCCATCATCTTCTCTGAAGTAAATGTGAGCAGACATTTCTCACTGTCATAAAAATCCTAGGTTATTAAAACATTTTAAATTCCATATTCTGTAGGTCTTTGAAGTGTTGGAAGATTACCTATCTATCTCAAATATGTATCTGAATAGCTAGAAAACATAACTAAGATAATCATAGTTTGATAGATGTGGATGACTAATTATCAACCAATGTATTTAACAATACTTTTATATTTTTAAATGAGCTGCTTAAGCACAATATCCCAAACAAGAGTAGAAACACACATACAACATAACAAAAATTACCTCAAATTTGTATCAATATACAAAAATCCATACCAATGTAAAATATTCAAGACTAGTAATTGTTTTTTGGTTATTAATTTAAAAGTAGACTCAATAGTCTATCCTTTTATCTTATTTCTGTGTCCCCCCCTTTTTCTTTTTGGAATAAGATCTCTGAATCTAATCTCCTTTGTTCACCTTTTTTTTCCTGACCATCACCAGTAACAACTTGTAACCAACCCTCCTACATGATGATAAACATTCATAATTTATTTTTGGGAATGTGGGTGTAGTTCTCTGGACTACTTCCTACTGATTAGGGGCACTGCTAATCTTTGGTGAAAATTTAGGATTATGATTAAGTCTTGGCTGGAGTAGCTTTTGAATTTGGACCGTCTCAGCCAACAACCTTGAAACTGTTCTAGACGAAGAACTGCAAGGAAACTGCAATAGAGGCATTTTGAGATGATGGATCACCTGAACCATTTATTTTCATTGGTGTCTGGTCCCCTCATTCTGAAGATACATAAACTTTTAAAGGCAGCATACATATCTGCATTAAAACAAGTAGAGACAGTGCATTGTACACAAGTCAGCCAAAGACGATTTTTGTTTTATGTTTGAGCAGGTAAAATATATGTCACATGTTTTATAATTCTTCTATGTTCTTTATGTCTTCTAGATTCTTTTGACCTGGACTTCAAACCTCCTGATGACTCCAGAAGGTACATCATGCCTGACCAGGTGGCTGACCTGTATAATTCTTTCATTCAGGAGTATGCAGTTGTGTTCATCAAAGACCCCTTTGACCAGGATGACTGGAAAGCTTGGCAGAAGTTCACAGGTAGTACAGATATCCAGGTGGTTGGGGATAAACTCACAGTAACTAACCCTAAGAGGATTGCCAAGGCTGTGGACAGAAAGTCCTGCAGCTGCCTCCTGCTCAAAGTGAACCAGATCATCTCTGTGATGGAGTCTCTGTAGACCTGTAAGCTGGCCCAGTTCAATGGTTGGGGTGTTAAGGAGTCACATCGGCTTGGGGAGACTGAGGAAACTTTCATCTCTGACCTGCTGGTGAGGCTTTACACTGGGCAGATTAAGACTGATGCCCCTAGCCGACCTGAGTATCTGGGCAATTACAGTCAAATCTATAGAATTGAAAAATACCTCACACAAAGGCCAAGTTTGCAGCAGATCCTTCAGGAACCCCCTGGCCAAGCAAAGCATGGGCTGGAGATCCCTGTAGCCACCAGATGTTTAGACTCTGTCCCTGATGGTCAGGTGACTCGAGGCCCACCCAGTGCTTGCCCCTCCCATGCCATTGCTTCCTTAGATGTTCAAACCCACACCTGACCACCTGGAGCCCTGCTGGAGACCCCAGCTTTGTAATCATGTTACTGGCCTGAATCATTGTTTCTGTCACCTCACTTCCCAGTGAGTGTCTGGAGTTCAGTGTCATCTCTTGGGTGGCCACAGGCAAGACCACCACTCCCCACCAGGAGTCCTACATATGAAATCAAAGCCTCAGTGACTCCTAAAAATATTAGTCTTTAGCCATTCCATATCAAGAAAGGTCTTCATGGGGAAGTTGATACAGTGCCTGTGGCAGAACAGTTAGCAATCATGTTTTACCCTGATTCTTCCTTAACCAGAGAAAAAGGACAAAACAATTAGCAAAGTGGGGAGAAAGAGCAGTAGTAATAGAAAATGAGAAAATAAATTAATCCTTGTCCCTAATGCTCATATATTTGGCCATAAATCAAGCATGGAGCAGCAAAAAAAAAAGACAAACAGGAAATGTGCTAATCCATTGAATATATGGTTTAGGATTTAGTGAACTAATTGTAATCACATAGTTAATCTTAATTACTAAGAAGTTATCATTCTGATTAACAAAAAATAATAGACAGTTGTTAGATTAAGAGCAACTGGTTAACAATAAACAGAAAAAGTTTACATGGAGGACATAAAATAAAGCCTGGATTGGTCATTGGTAATATCAAATATATACTATATTAATGATGGAAAATCATTTAGTGGATGAATACTTTTGATTTGTAATGACTTACTTTTTGGTTGAATAAATGAAAAGACAAAAATGGCAAAATATAATCAGATAGCAAAAAAATATTTGTAGCCAAAATAAAATGCCAAATTTGAAAAGAAAAATGGGGGGGTCATAAAAAGAAAACTGTAGAAACTAACATCTAGAAGTTCTGTAAATGAGAAATACTTACTCCAAATGGAAACAAAGCCAAGAACACACATTCTTAATGATAGTCACAACTTTGTAAGCAATATTCCCGTACCATAACATCTGTCTATATCCCTGTTAGAGTTTCATGAAGCATTTGAAGGACAAGTAATCAAAAGAAGGGGCTTCTATTGTTATTATTATTAGATATTAAAGTACTAAGTCTTACTATCTAAAAGAGTGCAAATGATAATAATTTTGACCTTAAGATATTTTAACAATAAAATATTTTAACACAGTTAAAAAGTATTAGAGAATTAAGATTTAATCAAAAACAGTGTTTCAAATATGTAGCACGAGTCTCAAGAGGTCTTATTAACAAAATCAAACCTGAGGCCAGTTATTGGGGTGAATGCTGGAAGATCAGAGAAGCAGAATAAGCCACAGCTACCTTACCTTGCCAGTTCCTCAGCTGATCCTGTTTCCTCAGACTGGAAGCCTCTGAGTCCTCATCCAGCATGAATCTCAGCTGAACTGCTGCTCGAAAGCCTGAAAGCTTAACCAGCCAAATGCTTCTAGTTTCTGGTCCTCACGCCTTATATACCTTTCTGCTTTCTACCATCATTCCCTGGGATTAAAGGTTCACTTTCTGGGATTAAAGGCGTGAGTCACCATGCTTGGCTGTATCCTGAACACATGGATTTCTGCCTCTGGAATGCTAGGATTAAAGGCGTGTGCTACCACTGCCTATCCTCTATGTTTAATGTTGTGGCTGTTCTGTCTCTGACCCCAGATAAGTTTATTAGGGTGCACAATATTTCAGGGAACACAATACCACCACACAAAAATATGAAATATATGACATTAGAGGCAATTTAGAATGTTGTAGAAAAAAATCATGTGGTATTGAACGTTTAAAATTAACTGTTATTTTTACCTATTTTCTTTCTTTCTGTTGTTAGACAAGTTTGCGTTTATGTAAATTAAATGGTGTTGTAAAGTGTAAAAGAAAAATATTCCATGCTCACTAAATTTTTAAATAACTTTAAAATAATAAGATGGAAATGTCCATGAAAAGCAAAGTTCTATGGATGTACTCCTACTTTTTCCTTATGCTCTTTGAATTACAAAAATTTAGTTCACTCACTGTATTTTCCAGTCAGAACGTTATGTTTTTATCTTGTGCCACATGCTAGTTAGAGGCTGTTTTTGCTGTGTGCACAACCCTACCCTGCCCATAGGGGAAGCTGAAGACGAAACTGTGAAAGCGTGAAACTAGACTATAGTATCGAAGATGATGAGCAAGTGGAATAACCACACTAAAGCTGACCTAATGTCTTATTTTAAAAACTACCAGGTTTTTGAAAGTATTTATTACACATGATTGTTAATATAATATTTTTTGACAAAGCTCCCATTTTTGTTTAACATTTTTCACTAAATTATATTTGTAGCTTCAGATTTGAAATATCTGAGACCTAGTATAAAACAGCATGCAATAATAAATGCATTGTGCTTTAGATTTCCTTTTCATAATCTCAAAACGTTTTTGTAACACTGTGTTAGAGCTTATGAATAATGAATGAAGAATCACTTCATGCCTGCACAATTAGGATTGAATGGACAATTTCAGGTCACAATATTTGTTCTAAGAGAGTAATTCCTAGAATTCCACCTCTCTGACTATTGGGTTATTCACATAAGAAAGAGATTCAACATCATCCAGTGACCAGGCCAGCAGCATTTTTCCATTTTGAAGCAATAGTGTATGCAACACACTAACTTAAAAGTGGTCTTGATTTTTTTTTTTTAGTGCTACAGTCAAATGCTTGTTTCTTTTAAACATCTTATTTCTGTTTTTTTCAGAGGCACTTTACCTCACTAAACTAGAATGTGTGTATATATACTGAAATATCTAAAATGTTTTAGAATTATATGTTATTCATGAATTTGAGTTATTTAACTCACTGCATTATGGTTTCATAGTGCCATAATTCATACCTATGGTATCTCAGAGAGGATGTCGTTAGACTACTGAATACTAAGGCATAATCAGGCACATTTACACATGTGAGTTTATTAGTTGTATATTCTGTTTGTATGTAAGTGGTGCTGGGAGTTGAATCTAGTTACATCTTTTTTTTTTCTTTTTTCTTTTTTTTTTTTAATTTTTCGAGACAGGGTTTCTCTGTGTAGCTTTGCACCTTTCCTGGAACTCACTTGGTATCCCAGGCTGGCCTCGAACTCACAGAGATCCGCCTGCCTCTGCCTCCCGAGTGCTGGGATTAATAGTTACATCTTTTATGGAAAAAATTACCACTTTTTTTTCAGGTAGCATCTTTATCAATATCCTTGTTCTAAATATGCATGAATTTCTATCTCTAAACACTACTTTTCACATTTTGGATCAAAATCAAATGGCAATTCAAAATAAATTCATAACAATAATAAGCATTTATAAGGAATATGTCACTCATAAAAGTATTTTGTCTTACCGTACCAACATTGTTTCTTATTCAAACCTCATATGCTTCTGTCTCTAAACATTGACTAATTTAGTATTCAGCATTTGAAAACATGCTGAGGAAGGCCACTGATATTATTGATGCCATCACAGGGTCAAAGATCCAATACAAAAAGAACATAGAGAGGTTTGTCTCTGAATCCATAGTAAAGTAAAAGCATTTGAATTTTGGACTAAGAGGCACAGAAACAGAGTGCACTTGGCAAAGATGTAAGGAAGGATTATTACAAGGCTGAGTTCATTGATAGTGCTCACATTAATTCCCCTATAGAAAATAAAAGACTGTCTTGAGAGCAAGGGCAAGGTTGCCGCATAAGGAGTTTTGCTTTTATTTTGTGAAAACTACTTCAGTACTCAAAGCTTGGGGCATTTTACTCAGGATTGCTTTGTACTGCTTCCTTGTGTTTCAGCTACTAGAAAGGGCCTAAATAGATCTTAACAGTGTGTACAAATATTCTTTTTATGTCCATGATCTATCAAATGCCCCTGGTGAATTACCAGGCAACCTCTTAGTACAAAAGGCCATGCAGCTGCTCTTCCAGTGAGCTAAATTTCCAGAACATCTTCATATAATGCTTGTGCAATGGGTGAACCTTTACAACATAAACCTTAGATAACAGAATGCATCATTTGAATATCCCTGAGCCTACAGTTCCAAATAGACACTGTGGGTTTTGCCAATAACTTATGAACAATTTTGAGGTATTTTCAGATCATGTCAAATATTCTTTTTTTTTTTTTTTTGGTTTTTCAAGACAGGGTTTCTCTGTGTAGCTTTGCGCCTTTCCTGGAACTCACTTGGTAGCCCAGGCTGGCCTCGAACTCACAGAGATCCGCCTGCCTCTGCCTCCCTAGTGCTGGGATTAAAGGCGTGCACCACCACCACCCGGCAGTCAAATATTCTTTATTCGCCTTTAGCAATGGTAAATATTTAAACATCCTTTGTTTTGGAAGCAGGCTTAATTTGGCGTTCTACTCATGTCTAAGTACAGAAATTAAATGAAATAATCGTGTCAGTCACAAAACAGAGTTTAAGATAACTCTGTATATGCATATCATTTATATATCTGAATTTATTAGATAAAAAAGTGGGGTGATTTAGAAGATCCTGTATTATCAAACAACTCAATCATGCAGCCATAAGACCACATTACTGATAGCTCAAATCATGCTGCAAATGAGATTCTGTTCAATCTAAAGTCAAGGGCAGCCAATGAGTCTGTGTGTTTGCTAAGACTTAGGTAAAGCTTATACTGAACATGCCTAATACATAACTTCTTTATAGAAATACTTCTGGTTTAGTAATACTTAAGCCTTTTCCCCAAGAGTTTTAGCCAGTATTGACTGAATTTCTCCCTTAATTATTTCCTCATAATAAATGTGTAGGCAAGTAGGCTGTATTCTACCTTCTGCTTCTGGTATTGCATTAGTCTGGGTGGACAGAGAAGGGATGCTTCCTAATTAAGTTATAGGTTATTCAAGTTCTATAGGTTTCCATGGCAATCGTTTTTGTTTACTAATTAATCTCATTAGAGCAGTTTTTGTTTTCAGCAGTCCATATTACAAACAGTGCCACAAGATGGCAGTGTTTCAGAAATCACTCCATAAAATAATCATTCCTAAAATGAAGTATCTTAATGATCAAAAAATGTTTAGTTGCCATTATAAGTGATTAAGAATTAATGATACTATAATGTTTGTGTAGCAATAAGCTAGTCATTTAATTTGAGTACTATAACTGTCAGTGTGATTGTTTCAAAACATTGGAAAGCTTCAGGATATAAATCAGCTGAGGCTAGGGGACTGTCAGTATATTCATAAATTTTACAACCGCTACATGGTGGTTTACAATTATATCCTTTGTTTGAAAAAACTAACTCATTCTAAAACACATCAGTTGTATTTATTTCTGTGAGAAGGATTAATACCCAATTTTAGAATTAGATATTAATATCCACACATATTAATCATTTACGCTTTTCATGAACAATTGAATTAAGTCATCAGCAAGCTTCTCAATAATAAGTATCATGTAAAACTCAAGCATATTATTTGTAAGAAAATATTTTTAACCACAAAAAATGCTTTAAATTCAGATTTATGAATATATAAAACAGAAATTTCAAAAGCATGAGAACATCAATTGTGGTTAAAATAAAATCATTATCACAATGATATCTAATTTCACTTAGCAATAATCATGAAAACATATTAATAAAAATGTTGTCACCAGTCAAATGTTCAGTATAGCTGTATCTGTGTGATGTTAATTAGTTTTCTAATAACAATTGTGTTAGATAAACTCTTAGAAATGCAAGCCCAATGTTTAAAATATAATTATGGCAGTAACTATTTTTTCATAGGCAGTAAATTTTTAATAGCAACTTCAAAAATATACAAAAAACCCACCTATTCTTATCAAAGCTACTTTTTTCAACTAAAGGAAAATAGTAAGATTTGTGCATGTAATTTGTAAAATAGTATAGCCATTGACTCATAACTATTTAAAGAATTTCTAATGACTAAACTATGATTTCTCCTGTAATATTTTGCCAAAGGGAATAGTCTGATATTGTAAAAGATTCATTTGTTTTACCTTTCTAGTTGTCTTGGTTATAAAATTAATGTAAATAAATATTCAAAGTTTCAATTTTTGAAAAATGTTTTCAAACACAAGGTTATGCATGAGTACAGTTAACACATACGCCAGTGCCTTGCTGTATGAGTCGATACTGTATTTCTTTTTATCCCTTGTATTTTTTCAGTAATTATTTTGTGTGTTAAACCCGGATTATAAAACCAAAAACTTTAAATTTAATATTGCATTTAGGAAATTATGGCCCTAAATTTATCCAATTGTGTATGATGAATTTAATAACCGAATACATACAATAAATAAATATTTATGAGTACTACATATAGATTTTATCCCATTCCCTGGGGATCATGTCTATGTGTCTAACACACTTAACAATGATGGGGTTCTCTCCACCCCCAAGCAAAACCATTTAAGTTGCCTCCCAAGAGAGTGGCAGGCACAATTTGAAAAGGATCATGAGAAGCTAGACCCAATTTTCCTAAACAGAGACATTAGAATTTTTCAGTATGTATCATAGGAGAACAAAACATTCTGTTTTCTAATTTTTATTATAAAAATATACATAGCTACAAGGAATTTTAAGAAACCATTATCTTCCTGTGTCAAATATTCCACTGTTTAGATCCCACAATTATGTTTTTAAATTTATTATGTCTTTCCCATGAAATAATCATCAACAAATACATCATATTTTGCATACAAATTAAGTTGTAAATATTTGTATTTTTCCAAAGATTTGAAAATGCATATGCTAAAAA
>CABHPP010137590.1:0-23671 GCA_902168425.1 Peromyscus attwateri
GCTATATATAATAAGAAACTGGAAGAAAGATAAAGGAAGGAAGAAAGGTAGGAAGAGAGAGGGAGGCAGGGAGGGAAAGAAAGAGAGAAAGGAAAGAAGGAAACTCTTTTTAAAGTTGAAATACTTTATATAACAAAAATACCATCAGAAGATGAAAAGACAACACAAATTATATTAAAAATGTACAAATCATATAAATGGTCTGGTTATGTCAAGAATATATAAATGACAATTACAAATCAATACTTTTAAATAACCAACATGAAAGTGAGCAGTGTCTGTGATGGTTGGTATTGTCAATTTGACAGAATCTGGAAGATGGGAGATAGGCTTCTAGGCACACCTGTGGGGAATTATGTTGAGTACATTAATTAAGGTAGGAAAACCTACCCAGTGTTGATGACACACTCCTGAACTGGGATCCTGGATTATATAAACAAATTATCCAACCAGTAAATGGTTTAACTGAATAGACAATTCTTAAAAGAAAAAAATACATGTGACCAATAAATACTTGTGAAGGTTTTCAACAGCATTAGCCATCAAGGAAACAAAGTAAAACTTCTCCAAGAAGTCAGAATGGCTTTCATCAAGAAAACAAATGCTGCATGAAGGGAAAAGGAACCCTTATGCTGCTGATAGGAATGAGAGTATGTGCAGTAACTGTAAAGATCAGGGTGGAAAACAGAATTGGCATACAACTTACCTGTTCCATTTTGGAGTTGAACACTTGAAGGGTTGGAGTCAAGAGTTACTTGTATGTTGTGTTTACTGCTACACTATTGACAATAGTCAAGAAATGTAACCATCAGAGATGAACAGATAAAGAAACTATCATATATGCACAATGGAAATTCAGTCAGCCATGAAGAGAAATGAAATAATTTCATTTGTGAGAAAATGGATGGAACTGGAAATCATTATGTTAAGCAAAATCAGCCAGACTAAGAAAGACAAATATTGCATGTTTTCTCTTATATACAGAACCCTACATTTGAAAGTGTGTGTGTGTGTGTGTGTGTGTGTGTGTGTGTGTGTGTGTGTAAAAACCACAAAGGAGATTATGAGAGGGGAGGAAATTATATTCATTAGGAAGAGAAGATAATGGAATATGTGTGACGTAAAAGCAGAAAAGGGGACTAGATTTAAAAAAAGGGAGCCAGCCAGAGGGACCTAGAGACATTACACTTTCAAACAAAGTATAATAGAAAATATGTATTAAAATGCCATAATGAAACCCAGTATTTTGTATATTGACATAAAAATCAATTTTGAGATATTAGAAAGATACATAGATAAGAATCACCAAAAACCCTATGAAAAGATGTTCAACATTCATTGGATAATGCAAACCAAAACTTCTATCTAGCTAAACACTGTACGTAATAGATATCAAGGATTGTCAATAATGAAGAGCAATGGGTACTCTCAGGCAGGACCTGAAACAGGAAGCATGCAGGAACAGGAAGCATGGGGGAACAGGAAGCCTGGGGGAACGCTGTTGGCTGCTTCCTGGTTCACTCTGACTTGTTCACTTTCCTTTTCTTCTTTTTTTAATAGATGATAGCTATTTTTTTCAATTTTTAAAATTATTTTTATGAATTAATTTTTTACTTCTTTTACATACTGATCACAGTTCCCCCTCCCTCCTCTCCTTCCATTCTGTTTTCTTAAATAGTCCTGCCACAGCTTCCCTAGATGAGGGAAGTTAAGTATAAGCCAAAGAAATCCTTTGCTCTCCCAGTGGTTTTTGGTCAGAGTCAATCTTCACAGCAACAGAAAAGTAACTATAACATGCCTTTTATAAATATAAAGGCCAATGGGTTTTATGCTTTAGTCAGATAAATTGCACTTATATGAATAAATCCTTTCTAAAAGAGACAATAATATTTCTTCTAATGCTAGCAATAGACAATTAGAAATGACAGATCAGAATAAACAGAATGAAAGCACAGAGGAAGTAAACTTTCAAAATATTAGGAAGTGGAGAAATAATGAATACAAAAGAAAAGGAAGCTGTTTGTAGAAGATTGTGTGTGAACAGAAAATTTAAGTGAACAGTAGACCCTTTTTTCACAATGGAAGCTTCTTTTACTAAAATAGACCCAGCATGAAGTTTTTTTGCTTAGCTAAGGTGTCCTCAAAAAAATTTTTAAGACTGAAGGATACATTGATATTCTGACTTTCCAGGATTATTAGTCATAATAGAAAGTCCAGTTTTTTTTAAATTATACATTACATTTTTATTTTTTTTATTATTTTTTTAAATTTTCTAATTAATTTAATTTTACATATCAGCCACGGATTTCCCTGTTGCCCTGGAGATGGGAATGGGGGGTGTGCTGGGGGGAGGGCGGGGAGGGTGGGAGAAAGTCCAGTTTTTATTAGTTCTTTTTGTTTGTTTGTTTTTTATTCTTCTTTTATATTATGTCCAGACCACAGTTTGCCCTCCCCACACTCCTCTCAGCCCCCTCCCACCTTCCTTCTCCCCCAGTTCCACTCCTCAACCTTTTCCCTTCAGAAAAGAGCAGCCCTCCAAGGGCCTGAACACAGCATAAAATGTTATAACAAGACTAGGCACAAACTGGGGGCAGAAATCAATAAAACAGAAACCAAGAGAACAATGTAAAGAATCAATAAAACAAAGAGTTGGTTCTTGGAGAAAATCAATAAGATGGGCAAACCTTTATCTAAACTAATTAAAATGCAGAGAGAGAATATCCAAATTAATAAAATCAGAAATGAAAAGGGGGACATAACAGACACCAAGGAAATCCAAAGAATCAATAGGACGTACTTTAAAAGCAAGTGCTCCACAAAATTGGAAAATCTAAAAGAAATGGATAATCTTCTCAATAGATAATAGTTACCAAAGTTAAATCAAGACCAGATACGCAATGTAAATACACCTGTAACCCCTAAGGAAAGCAAAGCAGTCATCAAAAATCTCCCAACAACAAAAAAAAAAACAAACAAACCTAGGACCAGACAATTTTAGTACATAATTCTACCAGACTTCCAACTACGAGTCAATATTCAAACTATTCTACAGAACAGAAACAGAAGGAACATTGCCAAATTCATTCACAGTCATTCTGACACCCAAACCACAAAAAGATTCAACAAAGAAGGAGAATTACAGACCAATTTCCCTCAGAAACATACGTGTAAAATACTCAATAAAATATATGCAAGCTGAATTCAAGAACACATGAAAAGATCATCCACCATGATCAAGTAGACTTCATCTAAGAGATACAGGGAATATTCAACACACAAAAATCAGTAAATGTAATCCAACATATAAACAAACTAAAAAAAGAAACAAAAGAAAAATATGATCATCTCATTAGACGCTAAAAAAAAGCCTTTGACAAAATCCACCACCCCTTCATGACAAAAGTCTTGGTGAGATTAGGGATAAAAGGGACATATCTAAACTTAATAAAGGCAATTTACAGCAAGCGTATAGCCAACTTCAACTTAAATGTAGAGAAACTCAAAGCAATTCCACTATAATTAAAGAACAAGACAATGTTATACACCCTCTCCATATCTATTCAATATAGCACTTGAAGTTCTAGCTAGGAATATATATATGATAAATAGGCTGAGAAAGAAACAGGGAAATGACACCCTTTACAATAGCCACAAATAATATAAAATATCTTGGTGTAACTCTAACCACACAAGTGAAAGATTTGTATGACAAAAACTTCAGGTCTTTGAAGAAATAAATTGAAGAAGACATCAGAAGATGGAAAGATCTCCCATGCTCATGGATTGGTAGGATTAACGTAGTAAAAACTGCCATGCTACAAAAAGCAATCTACAGATTCAACACAATCCCCAGCCAAATTCCAAAATAATTCTTTACAGACCTTGGAAGGTTAAAAAAAGGGGGGGGTAACTAAAAGCAATCCTGTATAATATAGAACTTCCAGGGGTATCTCAATCCCTAATTTCAAGATGTATTATAGAATTGTAATAATGAAAATAGCTTGGTATTAGCATTACAGACGCATTGATCAATACAATTGAATTAAAAACTAAAACATTAATTCACACACCTATGGACACCTGATTTTTTTTTATAAGGAAGCCAGAAATGCACAATGAAAAATAGAAAATATCTTCAAAAAGTGGGGCTGGTCTAACTGGATGTCTTCGTGTAGAAGACTGAAAAATTGATTTATATCTATCACCTGAACAAAACTCAAGTCCAAGTGGATCAAAGACCTGTAATAAAATCAGATACACTGAACTTGATAGAAGAGAAAGTAGGAAGTAATCTTGAATGCATTGGCACAAGAGACAACTTCTTGAACAGAACAATGATAGCATGGGTACTAAAAAATGGAACTTCATGAAACTGAAAAGCTTATGTCAATATGACAAAATGGTAGCCTATATGCCAAATGGGAAAAGATTTTCTCTAACTCTACATCTGACAGAGGGATAATATCGAAAACATATAAAGAACTCAAGAACCCAGACATCAACAAGCCAAATAATCTAATTAAAAACTAGGGTCCAAATCTAAACAGAGAATTCTCAATATAAGAATCTCAAATGATTGAGAAACACTTTAGGAGATGTTCTACGTCCTTAGACACCAGGAAAATACAAATCAAAACTACTTTCAGATTCCATCTTACACCTTTCGGAATGGCTAAGATCAAAAACACAATCAATAGCTCATGCTGGCAGGGATGTGGAGCAAGGGGAACTCTCCTCCATTGTTGGTGGGAGTGCCAACTTATACAGCCCCTATGGAAACCAGTGTGGTGGTTCCTCACAAAGCTGGGAATCTATCTGACTCAGGATCCAGCTATATCCCTCTTAGGCATATACCCAAAGGATGTTCCATCCTACCAAAGAAACACTTGCTCATTCATGTTCTACTGTGGGATGTCTTTCTGTATGCTGTGAATATGTGTTGCTCTGATTGGTTGATAAATAAAACTCTGATTGGCCAGTAGGCAGGCAGGAAGTATAGGTGGGGCAAGCAGATGAGGAGAATTCTGGGAAGAGGAAGAGCTGAGTCAGGAGTCGCCAGCCAGACACAGAGTAAGCAAGATGCCAAGGCAGTACTGAGAAAAGGTACTAAGCCACATGGCTAAACATAGATAAGAATTATGGGTTAATTTAAATGTAAGAACTAGTCAGTAATAAGCTTGAGCTAATGGCTAAGTAGTTATAATTAATATAAGCTTCTGAGTGATTATTCTATAAATGGGCCATGGGACTGTGGGGTCTTGGCTGGACTACAGAAACCTTCCTACTACAATGTTCATTGCTACTTTATTCATAATAGCCACCATGGAAAGCACTATGATGGTTCCAAAAAATGGAACTCAATCTACCTCTTTTGATTAATTTCTGTTTGAAATCAGAAATTGTTAGATATTAGAATGGCTACACCAGCTTGCATTTTAAGTCCATTTTCTTGAAATATCTTTTTCTAAGCCTTTACTCCGAGGTAATATCTTTGATGTTGAGGTTTTTCTTGTATTTAGCAGAAAGATCGATCTTGTTTTCACATCTATTCTGTTAGTCTGTGTCTTTTTGTTGGGCATTGAATCCATTGATATTTAGAGTTATCAATGACCAATAACTGCTAATTCTTATTTTATTGTTGTTGTTATTTATGATGGTGATAGTGGTGGTTCAGTGTGTGTGTGTGTGTGTGTGTGTGTGTGTGTGTGTGTGTGTCCCTTCTTTTGGTTTTGCTGGTGTGAAATTATTTCCTATGTTTTCACAGGTGTAGTTAACCCCCTTGGGTTAGAGTTTTTCTTCTAGTGTCTTCTGTAGGGCTGGATTTGTAGATAGATATTATTTGAATATGACTTTATCATGGAATATTGTTTTCTCCATCTATGATGACTGAAAATTTTGCTGGGTGTATTAGTTTGGGCTGGCATCTGTGGTCTCTTAAGAATCTGCAAGATATCTGTGTAGGCCCATATGGCTTTTAGAGTCTCCATTGAGAAGTCAGGTGTAATTCTAATAGGTCTAGGTTTATATGTTACTTGGACTTTTTCCCTTGCAGCTTTTAATATTTGTTCTTTGTTCTGTATGTTTAGTGTTTTGATTATTTTGTGACAAGGGAACTTTCTTTTCTGGTCCAGTCTACTTGATGTTCTGTATGCTTCTTATACCTTTATTGGAATCTCCTTATTTAGGTCAGAAAATTTTTCTTCTGTGATCCTGTTGAAATATTTTCTGGGCCTTTGAGTTGGGATTCTTTTCCTTCTTCTATTTCTATTATTCTTAAGTTTGGTTTATTCATAATATCCCAAATTTCTTGGATGTTTTGTGTCAGGAAATTTTTTTTCAGATTGACCATTTTCTTTGAAGTATCTATGTCTTGTATTGTATCTTTAAAACCTGAGATTTTTCTCTTCCATCTCTTGTATTCTGTTGGTGATACTTCCATATATAGTTCCTGTTCACTTACCTAGAATTTTCATTTCCAGAATTCCCTCAGTTTGTGTTTTCTTTATTGCTTCTATTTCCATTTTCAGGTCTTGAACAGTTTTATTTCCTTCACTGTTTTTATTTTCTTGGTTTTCTTTAAAGGATTTATTCATTTCCTCCAATTTTTTTGTTTGTCTTTTCCTTAATTTCTTCAGGGAATTTATTCACTTCTTCCTTAAGGACCTCTATCGTCTTCATAAAGTTGGTTTTAAGGACTTTTTCTTATACTTCAGCTATGTTAGAATAGTCAAGTCTATTTTGGTGGTGACATATTGTCGTGGCTTTTGTTGATTGTGTTCTTAGGCTAGCATCTAGGCATCTGAGTTTGGAGTGATTCTAGGTCTAGGTGCCGATTTCTGCCTTTGTCTTCATTGGATGAGTGTTCTGCTTCTTGGTTTCTCTTTTCTCTCTGGTCTTCTAGCCTATATGGCCTATGGTTGATCAGGGGTTAGGAGCTGGACTTGGGAGCTGGGATATGGTGTTGAGGATGGAAGGAGGGATTGGAGATAGTGTTGGGGGGACACCGAGAGATTGAAAGACTTCTGGAGGCAGTAGTGACCTGTGGCCCAGCAGTGAGTCTCTAGCTGAGTTCACCTACCTGTTCCTCTGGCTGGTGTGGCCTGCACTTGAGCAAGGGATGTCCACCCGAGCTGGCATCTGGAACATGGCGAGGGGATGAGGAGTGGAGGGGTGGTGGAGGATTTGTCTATGGGAACAAATGAATGGGGGCATTCTGAGGGCCAGTTGTCTACCTGTTCTTCTGGCTGGTATGGCTTGCACTTGAGCAGAGAAACAAAAAAAAAGTAAGTGGACAGTAGATTCTTTACTTTTTCACAGTGAAAGCCATCTTCTACTAAAATAGACACAGCATAAGGTTTTTTGCTTAGCTAAGGGGTCCTCAAAATGTTTTAAGACTGAAGGACACATTGGGATTCTGACACTCCAGGAATATTTAAATAGAAAATCTAGTTTTCGCTAGTTCTTAAAAAAAAAAAAAAAAAAAAAGGAAGAACCAGGGGAGGGTTCTGTCAGTATGGAAGGAAGCTCTGCTTGTCTTCATATATGAAAACAGGAACAGAATAAAAACTCATGATGAAAAGGAGAAAAATACAACTGCTTCAAAGCACTCCCTTGTCTGGTCTTAAAATTGGATGTTTCCATATAGGATGATAAACAGAGCTTTATATTTTAAATGAAAAAATTCACCTGCACATATTTGAAGGAAGGTCCATATTCTGCTGGCTGAATGAAGAAATCTGGAGTTATCTCTGTCTCTATCCAGTGATGTTTTTCTCTCCAAGTTATTTTGACATCCTTAAAAAAAAATCAAGAGTGGAACGTGACAAGCTGAGAAATGCAGGTGGAGGTAATTGACTAGGCCAGCATCCTATTGCCACAGAAGCAAAGTGCATCAAATTAATGAGGCCTCCCTAGACTCAGGAGGTTGTGGCCAATCAGAATCCTGCCTTGGTGTGCTTCACATGTCTGTGTTCAGCCTGGCAGTTCTTTTTGTTTGTGTCTAAGGCAACCAAAAACCTTCTATGATTCTTCCTACCACATGGTTAGGTGTTCAAGGAGCAAATGCTTTAAAGCCCAAAAGTCTCACTTAAACTCTACACCAATCAGGATGAATGGATTAATGCTATACTTGGTTAGCTTTTTCTGGATGATGGTTGTTGGTAGTGTCTTGTTTAAAATGTAAGAAGACATCAAGGAGTCAGAAAAAAATGATTCTCCTAATCGTATGATTCTTTCATTTTCCTTTTTAACAAGTCAGAGAGCCCCTCTAGACCTCTTCTCCTCTTAGATTAAAAAAAATTAAATAATGGAATTGATTGTTCATTGTACCCAGCTCCAAATTCTACCAAGTACAAAAATTAATTCTTTGAAGTGTGGTCTAGTCTGGCACCAGAGTACACACTTATAATTCTAGCACTAGAGAGGTTGAAGTCCAGGCTAAACTAATCTACACAGCAAGACCTTGCCAAAATAAATTTAAACCTTGAAAAGTATATTTTTTCTTTTACTCCAAAATGAGAAATGTGTGTATACATAGATAGATAGATAGATAGATAGATAGATAGATAGATAGATAGACAGATGATAGTGTGTGTGTGTGTGTGTGTGTGTGTGTGTGTGTGTGTGTGTGTGTGTAGATTGAAAAGCCTATTGGTCTAAACACAATACTTATGGAATAAGATATTTTAATTAAAATTTTGATGCTGTAATATTTGCATACAGATAAGAATAAGACAATACAGAAGGAAGAATTGATTTTTTATAGGGATGGATATAGGTATGAGGCTGAAAATACTCATGTCTGGAACTATGGAAATAAAACATTGAATCTGGATTTCAGATTCATATTTTTATTTCCAGACAGGTTTTTACTTTGTGGCCCAGGTTATCCTACAATTTGCATTACAGATAATGACCCTGAACTCCTGATCTTCCTGCCTCAGCCTCCCTAGTAGTAGGATCACAAGCATGTGTCACCATACTCAGCTCTTGATCAACTACCTCTGGCAGAGGACATTCCATAAAGGCTACTGCTACAGCAAATACAGATAGTGAAATATTCCCTTATGACCATATGGCTTACTGGGAACTGCTACACCTAAAGATAATCTAAAGAAAGATCAAAAATAAAAATTTGGCTTCTACTAAATATATTGCTGTGTGTATGCATGCAAGCCTATGGTATATGCATATGTCCATGTGTGTATCCATGTGGTATATTCATGTATACATGTTCATGTGTGTATACAGGTTTGTGAACATATGGAAACCAGAGGTAGACATGAGGTTACTTCTTCTATCAGTCTCCACCTTTTTTTTTTTTTTTGAGACAGGGTCTCTCACAAAAACCTAGAGCTCACCAACTGACTAGACTGGCTGGCCAGCAAGCCCCAGGGATCATCCTGGCTCTTCCTCCCTTCACCTCCCTACTCTGGGGTACAGACCACTGAACTGAGATGTGTATTGGTTTTTATCACTGTGAAGAGGAAAAGTCCTTTCCTGGACCACAGGTACTCAGAGACTACCCATTTCTGACAGAGGACTACAAGTTCAAGCTCACCTAAACCCTGAGCTTCTGGCAGACAGAGAGACCAGCCACCACTTTCCATATGTATACATGGGGAGTGTATATGTATATATGTGTATATATATATATTGTATATTTATATGAACAAGTAATTTCTTTGGAAGTCTTCCTCAAAACGCAAAGACAAACTTTACAAAGACACAAAAATGTATTTCATTTTCTAAGGATATCTACAGTGGCAGTAGAATAGCAGATCAGAAAGATTTTGTGCTTCTCCAAGCAAATTAAGACGTCTGAGTCATGTGATAGAATCCTGTTGGTGATTCTTGCATTTCCTGTAGGCCAGTTGCCTGTTGCAGATCTTTAGCCAGTCATGTACCTCGATGCTTTCACTTCTGTCTTTTGTAAACCAGGAATGACAATAATGGCCCAGCTTGGCTCTGAGTGTTCACAGAGGCTAGGAGCTAACTAGCTGGAATTTCTGCAGTTAATTAAAACAGATGCTTTAAAAAATTACAAGGCTTTTAAAATAATTCTATCATACTTGTCGTGGGCTGACTTGCTGAGATGATGTTGAGACTGACTGTGACCTCTCCTCCAGGGCAATATTAATTAAGATGCTCAAAATTAGCAACAAAAATAATGAAAATTTCTAGGCTATAAACAAGTATCTTACGACAAATTGAGAAGCAGTTATTAAACAAAAACCTATAGGAACTTAACAATAGGTAGCACTGAAGACAGGGACTGTTCCCATTTGATAAAATCCCTGCCTTTAAGAAAACAAAAGAGGAACTTAAGTTGTAGGAGACTCAGCTAACAAATGCCAACTCCTATCTCCCCCAGGCTCCCTGGGATGCAGAGGCAGTTCAAATGTCTCTGCAACCAGGAAGCATTAACAAAGCCTATCATCGTTCACTGTGCTGTTTAGCAAAGACCCTGCATCAAGCAGTGGGTGGCAGCTGGGAAGCACCTGTTCTGTCACCACCTCCTAATAGTTAGGTAAGCACCAGACAGAACAGCTGGTGAGAAGTGCATGCTTCCTTTCCTACACAATGCTGAGCTACCCCAGTGAGCTGGGCTGGGCAGCAGGCCAACTTTCAAATCCACCAGCATCATTAGGCAAAGGCCATGTGGCAACTAGTGAATGTTAATTGTTCCCTTCTATTGCCCTGGGTTATAGAAACTCCACATTAGGTGGTAGCCACGGCCACAGCATGACAATAGTTCTATCTTCTCTCTCTTTCATCTCCAGTAGCCTCATCACTACAGAGAAGGGCAAGGTGCTATCACCAGAGAGAACCTAGCTCTTTCTATCAGCTCTGGCTCCTAAAACAAAAAGGTTCTGCCCAGGTGGAGGTAAGAACTGGTCTCAAGGAATGGCAACAATCTGTTTTTTTTTTTTCAAGAGGATTAATTTCAATTGTATCCAACTAGAACAGTTAATAAACTAAACTATTATAAAAAAAATAGTAAAGGTATCAGCTGGCAGTTGATTTGGCTTTGTGCAATCAGCTACAAATTCTAACCACTTTAAGCTTTCAGATTAAAGCAGATAGACACACAGAGCCCCGGATAAAGCCAGTCATCCCTGGACTTCAGCAGAACTGTGTGTGTGCCTAAGGTGGTGCCTTCGGAACAGATATCGGACACTGCCCATTACAGAGGAAATAGATCTCAAAATAATCCAACCAACTCACCAAATGAAAACATTCCTCCAGGTGAGTTTTCCATATGTAGAGTTACTATATGTATTTACTTAAATATCCATCTATGGAACATATGAAACTTCCAAGGATACATGAATGTGTGATCCACATGCTGGGAAGGAAGAGGGACTAGAATTTGCAGAGACCCAGAAGTTGGACTTCTCATACACAGACTTCAGGCGACGATTAGAAAAATGTCCAAAGAGCACATCAAAGAGATTGTTCCTAAAGAGTCAAAAGAATACAGTGTTGCTCCAAATAAACGGTATCAATGAGGACATACAAATTACTCTGAGAAACCATAAAAATAAAACTTCCAGAATGGAAAAGTACAATTGCCAAACCTACAAAAACTTTGCTAGTGGACCAACAGTGATTCAAGGAGCCAAAAGAAATGATCAGTAAACGTGAAGGTAAATTGGTTAAGATTGTTCAATCAGAAAAATGGAAACAAAGGGTTAAATCGAAGTTAACATGCTCTAAGGGATTGTGTGGGGGGGGGGGGGGGAATGGGTGAGCCATCTCTAACCCACCATCATGTACCTAGAATACTAGAAGCAAAGGGAAAAACAAAATGTGCATTTGAAGACAGTGACTATAGAATGGCTAAAGACACCCTACGTGCCATAAAAACAATTCATACATGCAAGATACTCAAAATGCTCCATGATAGAATAAATGCAAGTAGTTGTTATCTTCATACCACAGGCAAAATATTGAAAGATAAAAATTATAGCAATTAGTACAAGGTAAGAAGATTTATCATGTAAAAGATAACCTATAATAAGGTAAACCCTCCCTTCTCATCAGAAATCATAAATTACACATTCAAACAATGAGAGAGAAATGTCCCATCGTGCCAGCAGCAAACACGCAGTAGTTGCTGACAAAGATATAAAGAGACTGGAACCTGAACACCAGCAGTGGCAACTGGGAACTCCGCACCTTCCATGAAAACTGCTTTGACAGTTTCTCGAAAATTAAGCACTGAGTTTGTGATTCAGTGATTTCACTTCTAGTGACATGCCACAAAGGATTGAAAGTATATCTACACACACAAAAAAAAAAAAAAAAAAAAAAACTTTTACACATGGAACACACATATGTGTGTGCTTCCCAGGCAAAGACATGAGATCTCAAGTGCTGGGATTAAAGGTGTGTGCTACCACTACCTGATCTCTATGTCGCATTTAGTGGCCGGCTCTGTCCTCTGATCCCCAGGTAAGCTTTATTGAGGTACACAACAGATCACCACAAATGTCATGTTTTCTAGCAATAACAGCACAAAACAACTAGAAAAGGACAAAACTCTGTTGCAGTAGGAAAAGGATATCAGAGGGCAGCTTGAAGCCATAAGAAGAAACAAAGACTCAGAAATGGTCAATTAAAGGGCTAATATAACATGCTCAAAGATTATACCCTTTATGCTCTTTTCTTTTCTTAGCTTCTTTAATTTAGTAGCAGTTCTTCTCAGCCACACAACAATAAAGTTATTCTAATACATCGCTCCAACTTTCACTACAAATGAGCATCCAAGCACCTACTACACCTGGGAAATCTTGACATTTCTATGAGGTCATCCACTATACTCATAGAGGGTGATTGCCCTAGTTTCTGCTCTGTTGCTGTTGTAAACACCATAACCAAAAGCAAAATGGGAAGGAAAGGGTTTCTTTGGCTTACAGATTATAGTTTATCATTGAAGGAAGCCAAGGCAGAGACCTGGAAACAGAGATCATAAAGGAACACTGCTTACTAGCTTGCTTCCTATGGCTTGTTCAGCTTTGTTTCATATACAGCCTAGGACCATCTGCCCAGGTTTTTCTCTTCTCACTATAGGCTACAACCTCTCACATTAATCAACAATCAAGAAATGTCCCCCCAGACATAGCCACAGCACAATCTGATGGATGCAGTTTCTCAAGTGACAAAAACTCTCTAGATCAAGGGTATGACATATAAGATAGATCTTCAACCATTTTATTTACCTTAGTTTCTAATTAGCAATATTCATATAAAAATATTTTCATTGAAGTAGTCTCACAAGGATAATCAGTAAGCACTAAAGCAAAACATAACCAGCATTTTTATCAATATGACATATTTCTCAAAACAAGAAAAAAAAACATTTCTTCCAGTTTCTTTCCATGTATTATGCTGTTTACATAACATGGGGAGTTCTCCAGTGGAGCTAACATCTGTTCTCAATGGAAAATGGAGACTAGCATGAACACAACAATACAGATACCCAGTGCACTGTTTATTCCTTATCTTCAAATCTGTTGCACTGTGTTTTGAATCATTTTAGCCTTCTTAACAACACAGAATAATAAAGACAACTCATGATCTGGTGAGCAGGCCAACTATAAACTCTGGATTCTCATGAAGAAACAATAAAAACTACTTAACTTAAAAATTCAGCACTACCTTTCAAAGGAAGAAGTCAAAGTATTGTTACTTGCAGACAATATGATAGCATACGTAAGTGACTCAAAAAAGGAAACTCCTACAGCAAATAAACCCTTTCAGCAAAATAGCTAGATAAAAAATTAACTCATAAAATCAGTAGTCCTCCTATATACAAATGATAAATGGACTTAGAAAGAAATCAAGAGTCTCAGTGAATACCCTGACTGTCAATATAGAGCCTTTCTCCAGTAACTGATGGAGCAGATGCCGAGATCCACAGCCAAACACCAGGCTGAGCCCCAGGAATCCAGTTGAAAAGAGAGAAGAGGGATTCTATGAGCAAGGTGCATCAAGATCATGATGGGGAAACCTACAGAGACAACCAAACCAAATTAGTGGGAACTCATGAAATTTAGGCCAACACCTGTGGAGCCTCCACGGGACTAGACTAGGCTCCCTGCACAAGTGAGACAGTTGTGTAGTTTGATCTACTTAAGGGGCCCCCTGGCAGTAGGATCGGGATCCATCCCTGGAGTATGAGCTGGCTCTTTGGAGCCCACTACCTGTGGTGGGACACCTGGCACAGCCTTGAGGCAGGGGGAGGGGCTTGGAACTGCCCCTACTAAATGTACCAGGCTGTGCTGACACCTTACCTTCTTGTAGGAGGGAATGGGGAGTGGGTTGAGGGAGGAGGTTGAAAGGGCAGGAGGAGAGAAGAGAAAGAACTGTGATTGGTATGTAAAATGAATAAAAAAATTCTTAATTAAAAAACAAGAAAAGAAAAAACAGGAAAAAAAAGAAAGAGATCAAGAGTCACAGCATTAGGAAGGTTGAGAAACACTAACATAAAATATCTTGGGGTACCAATAACTAGGAAAGCAAAAGACTTACATGATTAAAAAAAAGGGGGAGTTCAAGTCTTTGAATAAAGAAACTGGAAAAGATATTAGAAGATGGAAAGATCTCCCAAGCTCATGGATCAGTAGAATTAGAAAACAATCCTGAACAATAAAAAAAGTGCTGGAAGTCTCACCATTCCTGATTTCAAGTTGTAGTACAAAGCTATAGTAATAAAAATAGTATGATATTGGCATAAAAACAGACACACTAATCAATGGAATCAAATTGAAGACCCAGACATAAATCCACACACCTATGGTCACTTGATGTTTTATACAGAAGCCAGAAATACACACTGGGGAAAAAAAAAAAGACATCATCTTCAACAAATGGTGCTGGTCAAATTGGATGTCTGCATTTAGAAGAATGCAAATAGATCCATACGTATCCCCCTGCACGAAACTCAACTCCAACTGGATCAAAATCAGATACACTGAAGCAGGTGGAACAGAAAGTGGGGAACAGCCTTGAACTCATCGGCACAGGAGAAGACTTCCTGAGCAGAACACCACGAGCACAGGCACTAAGATCAACAATTCATAAATGGGACCTTGTGAAGCTGAAAAGTTTCTGCCTGGCAAAGAACACTGTTGTAGACGAATTTCTAAACAGTCTTATTAAATAAGAAACACAGAGCCAAATACAGAGGTAATAGCTGAAGAAATCAGAGAAATAGCAAATAGCCACAACTAGCCTTAGCTTACCACCATGCTGTAGCTTTCCCAGAGAGAGACCTTCTTCCTGTCTAAACTGTGCTTTTATGGCCTTCCTGTTCCTGCCTTCTCATTGGCTCTAAGCCCAACCACATCACTTCCTCATCACTGCCTGTCTATACAGGTCTCTCCAGGTCTCTTTGGTTGGTACTGGGATTAAAGGCACGTGTTACCACGCTTGGCTGTGTCCTTGACCACACAGAGACTCTGCCTGCCATGTGATCGGATTAAGGGCATGGGCTACCTCCACCTGACTTCTGTTTATGGCTGGCTATGACCTCTGATCTCCAGGCAAACTTTATTTATTAACATACAAATAAAATAGCACATTTCAGCACAAATAAAATATCACCACACACTGTAGCTTAGATAACGAGGGAACCTACAGAATGGGAAAAGATTTTTACCAAGCACACATCCAATAGAGGACTAATATCCAAATCATATAGAGAACTTGAAAAAATAAGATATCAAGAAAACATATAACCTAATTTAAAAATGGGGTACAAATCTAAACAGAAAATTCTCAAAAGAGAAAACTCAAATGGTTGAGAAACACTTAAAGAAATGTCAACATCCTTAGTCATTAGGGAAACGCAAATAAAACTACTTTAAGATATCATCTTATACCCCATCAGAATGGCTAAGATCAATAAAACAAATGACAGTTCATGCTGGTAAAGATGTGGAGTAAGGGAAACTTATTCCACATTGTTGGTGAGAGTACAAACTTGTATAGCCATTATGGAAATAAGTGTGATGGTTCCTCACAAAGCTGGGAATTGATCTAACTCAAGATCCGGCTATATCACTCTTAGGCATATATCCAAAGGACGATTCATCTTACCACAAAAACACTTGCTCAATCATGTTCATTGCTGCTTTATTCATAAAAGCCAGAAACTGGAAAAAACCTAACTGTCCTTCAACAGATATATGGATAAAGAAAATATGGTACATTTAGGCAAGGGAATAGTTGCTTTTTTGTTTGTTTGTTTTGTTTTTGTTTATGTTTTGTTTTGTTTTTCCCTCTTTTTATTTATTCTTTGCGTCTTTCATATCATGCATCTTCATCCCAGTCATTTCCCCATCCCTTCATATCCCCCCTCTGACTTTGTAACCCCCCCCACAAAATAAAATAAAATAAAATTTAAGAGAAAAAAGAAAAAGAGAGAGAAGGAAAAAAATCAGTCTCATCATGGAAGCTGTAGTGTGACACAGTGAGTCATGCAATAAATCCTCTTATCCATATATCTTTACTTACAAGTGTTTGTTGCAAAGGTCTGGTTCAAGGCCTCTGGTTTCTACTATACCATCGATGCTGGGCCCTCACTAGAACTCCTCTTGGTTATCCTGCTGTTGCCCTTTGTTGTGGAGATCCTGCAGCTTTGGGCCTGCAGGACTGGTCCCTTCATGTGCTCCAGCAGATTACTGATGGTGTGGATGTTGGGGTAGGCCAACCCATAACCCTGGCTCTGGGCCTGGGTAGTTGCAGGGTTGGTCAGTCTGCCAGCTCTCCCTGCTCTCTCCACCAGGGTAAACTCCCCCCCCCCCAGGGAGGGGGGAAGACATCATGAAATTTGCAGGCAAATGATAGTAATAGAAAAACTCATCCTGAGTGAGAAAACCCAGACCCAGGAAGATAAGTATGGTATGTATTCACTTATGTGGTTATGTGGATGATAGCCATTGAATAAATGATAACCATGATAATCCACAGAGGTTAGATATAGAGGAAGGGACTAGAGGGGACACATGGGTCTCCCTGGGAGATGAGAACAGAATAGATTTTATAGATGGACTGGGAGTAGGAGGGACTGCAACAAGAGGGTCAGGTTGGGAAGGGGAGGTGAGAGAGGGTTGAGGGAGGGAATGCAGGAAGAAACAACTAGAATTGAGGGGCACATGAGGGGTGGTATGGGAATGTAGTTCAGTGGAAACTTCCTAAAACACATGAAGGCAATCCTAATAAAGTCTCCAAATAACAAGGGAGACAGATTCCAAACTGGCCATCTCTTATCACCAAAGTTTCCAGTAAACTGGATTACATCCAACTGAGTTGTTGACCCAAGAGGTCCCATGGAAATCCCCAAACAACCCAGAATGTTCTGAAAACAACAGTCTGCTCTCCACAAACTGACAGCAAGTCCCCATTGCTAAAGACCGTACACACACATAACTCATTGAACATAGAGAGGTCTACATAGAACCTTCGCTCTTACGTTCTAGTGTCTTTTGTATAGGAAGGTACTCTGCAGGCTTCCAAAAGAGAAATGAAAATACCAATCTAGCCACAAAACCTTTGATGTACAATCTGTCCTACCTACAAAATATGTTAGGGCATGGTGGCACAATGTGGGAGTAACCAACCGATGTCTGATGACTTAAGGCCCACTGCATGAGATGGAATCCATACCAAATATTGCTGGGGTGACCAAGAACCAGAGACTAGATAGCTCAGAGACCTAGGGTAAGTCCAAAAACTAGTCTAAAAAAATAAAATAACAATAAAATGACTCCTAATGATGTTCTGCTCTACTCATACATCAGTGCTTTATTCAGCCAGCATCAGCGAGGCTTCCTTCTGCAGCAGATGGGACCAAATACAGAGACCCACAACCAGACACTGTGCAGAAAAAGAAATCTTGGGACACACAGCTCTAATGGAATGTCTCTGTCAAATCCCTTCCCTCAGAGATCAGGGAACCCTGCAGAAGAGGAGGTGGAAAAAGTATAAGAGCCAGAGCAGATGGAGGACACCAGGAGAACAAGGCCCTCTAATCAACTGAACAAAACTTATAGGAATTCACAGAAACTTCACAGGTCTGCACCAGGTCCTCTGCATATGTATTATGGCTTTCAGCTTAGTGTTTTTATGGAACTCCTGAGTGTGTGAACGAGTAGGTCTCTGATTCTTGTGCCTTCTCTTTTGCGGCTCTTTCCCTTCTATTGGTTTGCCTTGTCCAACTTCAATGTGATGGTTTTTGTTTTATCTTATTAAATTTTATTTTGTTATGTTTTGATGTTATCTCTTAAAAGCCTACTTTCTTCTAATGAGAGAGAGAAATAGGGTGGATCAGGAGAGGGGAGGTAGGGAGTAACCAGGAGAAGTAGAGACAGGGAAACTGTAATAAGGATATATTGTTATGTATAAAGAATCTATTTTTACTAAGAGGTGAAAAAAATAAATAAAAACTTTTTCAAAATTCAATATTTGATCAACCAATGCTCATAAGAACTAAAGGCACTCACTGCCAAATCTAACAACCTGAGTTCTATCCCCAGAACCCACACAATGGGAAGGAAGAAGAGATTCCTACAAGTTGTCCTCTGACCTCCTGTACCTGTAAATGTGTATCCTGGCTAGAAAAGACACAGTTAGTGTCAACATCTCATTCATAAACACTTCCAAATTCCAGTGAATGCTAGAATACCATGTGTGTAGACTCGCTCCTAATCAGAGAACATGAGATAGCCGTCTTTCTTAGAATCCCAAGGTCTTAAGGAACTTAAGTATTCATGAGAGTCCATGAACCATGGAGATTTCAAGTAATGCCTCCGTGAGTTTAGAAAAGGATATCAAACTGCTTTCCATACTCCTTGAAGACTGACAGAAAGGAATGCTTGAGCAACAGAGTGCTAGATGCAAAGAAAGCCCACCACAATTTGAATGATAGCACACAGGAAAAAGCTACTAAGAGCCACATTTTTTTTTTAAAGGTCTGCATGTGTTATAAGAGGAACCTCATATTCAGTTGAAATTTCCAATGCCAGACTTCTGGAAAATGGGTGATATTTGTGTTCCTTGACAAGTTTTAGCCATTTACAACTTCATGAAAATCCTTCAAAGAGAAAGAAATCATGGACTTCCAGGTTTCAAGACATTGTGATATCAAGGCAATGAGTTTTTCATGATATAGATGATGATAAAATTCTTCCTAGATATACTGTATACTTTACAACCAAGATTTCTGTCTCTCATTTAATCTCCTCTGCTCACTCAATCTTATACACATCAAAAATGGAGAGATACAAAAGAATCAGAGTCAGCATACATATGCACATGCATACTCATGTTTACCTCAGCACTTTTTACAATAGCTAAGTTAAAGGGCCAACCTAGATGACCGTCAGTGGATGCATGGATAAAGAAAATGAGATATAGATCTCATACGTGACATATAAATAAATACATACGTGTATATATATATATGTCAGATATATATGAGATAAAATTTTAGTCAGCCATAAAAAAGAATGACATTATGCCATTTTCATAAAAATAGACAGAAATGGAGATCTTGTTGTGAAATAATCCAGGCTCAGAAAAACAAATACTTCTTCCCGGTTTCTCTCATATATGTAATCTAGGAGAGAGAATAGACATGGTTGTGTTTACGTATTTAGGAACTAGTTATAATATGTCTATAAATTGATATACATATCAACAATTAAAGAATAAGATGCTATGAATTTGAAGGAGAGAAAGTGAGAATATATGGGAGGGTTTGGAAGGAGGAAAGGGAAGGGGAGTGGTATATTATAATCTCAAAGAATAAAAAAATCATTTTTTAAAAAGGGGAAGTAATTATGACTGTGGGGAGGAGGAAGGAAGAGATGATAAAGAGTAGTAAGTAACAGAAATAAAGATGGTCCAAGAACATTATATGCTAGTCTGGAAAGTATTCATAAAAGCCCTCACTTTGTGTAATTAGAATAAATTTAATATTTGGGGGAAAGTACAGGGTAGGGTGAAATTACTCCCATGATTATATGGTTTCCCTTGTAAATGCCATTCTGATTTAATATTCCCAAATCTAAATAATTAATGAGAGAGCAGATCATGTATCTCATTTCCATTAGCACAATTAACAGAAAATAAAATATTCAAAATATATGCATCAGTTTTACATTTATATTTTATAGGCTTTTAAACGCTGGTTTTAGGCTTTTTTTTAAAAAGTGAAATGTCAAATAATAATTAAATCTAAGGAAAGTACAAGAGACTATGAGGGACAAAATGCCTGGCTTCGGTGGCACACACAGAATGCTAACTACCATTCAAAGATGTTAATAAAAGTGGTCAGGCCTATCAGTTTTGAAGATGCATGCCCATTTTTTATGTATTTCACTCACAAATAACCATGAGGTTCAGTAGCAGATAGAACCCCAGCTTTACTTGCACTTCTGAGTGCAAGAACACTGATCAATTTAACATATTTTCCAGTATTTGTAAGTCTTCTAAAAAATAATTATGTACATGAATTGTTCCATATCTCATTTTCAGTAAAAGAAATTTGTTTAAAGTTATCTCATTTTATTAGAAGAACATTTTATAATAATTTAAATTATATTACTACCAAGCATGGTGGTGCAAACCTATAATACCAATATTCAGAAGGCTGGGACAGGGGCATCACTTGAACCGGCAAATTTGAGACGGGTCTGGGCAATATAGCGAAATCCCATCTTATAGAATAAGAGAATTTTGCTTTATTTAATTTAACACTCAGTGGTATTGATTGAAACTTCTGAAATGAGACCTCAGTTTTGACTTCACTGATTTTAGTCTTTAAATATATATGGGGGCTGGAGAGGTGACTCGGCAGTTTAAAAACAGTGGCTGCTCTTCTAGAGGACCTGGATGTGCTCCCCTACATCCACATAGTGGCTCCCAACCATCTGTGACTCCAGTTCTAGGAAACTTGGACTCCCTCCTCTGACTTCCGTGGGTACCAGGGACATACACGGTATACAGACATACATGTAGGCAAAAGACAGATGTACATAAAATTAAAATCATTTTTAGATTACATATATCTTGAAAAGTATGTCATTCAAAGAAATGAAAGCAAACCGATGACTTATAAAACATAAAAGACCTGATTTGTCTCATCTACTGCATGGGTTCCTATGTCCCATATATATTGAAATGGATATTGATAAAATATGAACAAGCTGAGCCTCTGGTTGAGTCACCGCCTCTGCTGGCTACTTTACTGGCTTCTTCATCAATAACCAGATGTCTCACAGAAGCAAACAGGCATGGCCTAAAATGCAATGTCATCTATTCTATAAGGATAAGGAAATATAGGAAATGTTTCAGTGCCTGGGCATTTAGGACCTCCATGTGAGTAGGTCTCACATGAGGGGAGACAACCAGATTTAAAAAACCACGTTCTCTTCTAGCTTGTGTCAAGGAGAAACACACGAGGCTCAAGTCCACAGCACCAGCCCCCTGTGAAGCTGGTAAGAGAGAACTGGAAAGATCACTGTCCCGGAGATGAAGAAACACAGTTTTAGTCAAGTCACTACCTAGCAATGGGATCCAAACAACTCTGTCCCAAACTGGGCCTAAGTTTCCTCACCCATAAAATGAGAGGGATTGTGATAAAGACACCTGCTCTAAAATATTTTACACTCTTAAAAATAGTGGTTTAGTTTAGTCTCACTAAAATAAAGAGCCAACAACTTAAGTGCATGCATCAGCTCCAAAATTACTTACATTGGACAGTTATGATTTAGCCATTTTAAATAACACTTCTTCTGAGTTCTGGGGACCACACTACCTAACCACACTCTCTTCTCTCATCATCATTTGGTGTTTTCCTCAGCTCTGGACTCAGTGCTGGCAGAATTCATTTGTTTATATTCTAACTTCCACAGACTCGAAAGCCTCTCGGTTTATTGTCGCACCTTCGCTATCTAGGACACTGCCTGGTGTTGCTTTAAAGTAACTTTGACCCACCCTAATAATTTCATTTATGTCAGCATTTTAGCTTTTAATATAACCTCTCTCAAATAATAATCTCACATTTAATTCTTAAGACTCAAAACATTAGCATCTTTATTATTACACATTTCATTGTCAAATTAAAGTTAATTTGATAAAGAGCCAAGAAGCTAATTTCTTTGTGAAATTTAATAGAAAAAACATTTTCATCATAAACCTGCTGGAAATAAACACCGCTCTGTAATTATAATTCTTATTAGACTTGCTTAACTCTAACTCTCAAGATCAGTTCCGTTGAACAGGTATTTCTTGAGTTATCCATGATGGAGGAGGCAGAAGGTCAAACTCAATCCATGATCACATGTGGAAAAAGACAAATGTAAAATTTGGTAGAAATAACAAAGAAACAAGGTTCACGCTACCTCGGGAGACACAAAAGAGGGCATTAGGCACCATCTCCCTAAAAGGCATGGCTCCTAAAATAAAGGCAGTAAATATTGTTGTAAAACCTTTTGTGAAGGCGATATCTTCTTCTAACTGCAAGCATGACATCATGTAGAAAAACAGCTTCATTATTATGAACAGTGAGATTTTTTTTTGCTTTGGTGTGAGATCTTCATAGACTATTTTAACATCTTATTTGTCCACTTTAATGTGAATTGGACCCATTAATGATGTTAGAGGGGTTAATATTGCAGTAATCTCCATCCTGGGGAATATACAAGAGAACAGAGAAACAAATATATAGAAACAACGTACGGTACAATACTTGAGGATTCTAATGATTTCTCCTTCACTCTTTGAGTTTTAAGAATTTGCTGAGCACAGTCTACCCATATACTAGTCTAGAGGGGGGATAAAACACTCAAAGTGCACTCTACACTTCTGCAGAGTTCTGGTAATTCAGAATTCTAGTAAAAGAGAGGCAATTAGACTTCTTCAAAGATGAGTAATTTGCCTCCTTGTGAATTTTAATTATGTCCTTTAAAATTCTTCTGAATCCAGGAAAACAGCAAACTGAGGATTCTGTAGGACTAGTTGAGTCACCTTAATGAAGCCCTTTACCTTCACTTGGTGTGCGTTTCTTTATCCAGAGAAAAAGACAGAATGAATTATATTGTGTTGATGATTTCTTCAAGCTCCAACTTTTCCAAGTGTGCATCATTAGTAAGAATTCGATTTTATCTGTTCAAATAATTCAACTGCAAATACTACTTATGGCCCATGAATGCATAATCCATTACTTTTCCTCTTGTAAACATCACTAGGAACTCAAGCCACTTTATGTGATGATATGAAACTTCTAACTTTAACTGAGAACTTCTTTAAATCGAGAGAAATTATGGATTTGTCCAAATGAAGCAAGATCCCAGCCTCTCAAAAGAAAGGAATATGCCTGTAGTCTCCATACCTAAATAACATGATTCACCAGGAGCTAAGCTCATGCATGCACATGCACCACACACACACACACACACACACACACACACACACACACACACATGCACACACATATGCATATCTCACTCACAGTATTTCAGGATGGGATACAGTATTGCTTTTTTTAAATTTCTTCCTATGATTGTGATGCATAGTCAGGTTTGTGAGCCATTATTATAAACAATAAATGTTATGAGTTTTGAATGCTGAGGGACCCTCTGTGCTCTAAATTAGTTTGGGT
>CABHPP010137591.1:0-24259 GCA_902168425.1 Peromyscus attwateri
GGAAAGGCAGGTTATATATCAGGAAATTTAAGTAAAGTGGCTCAAAAACCTTGTGCTTCCATTCAAAAGTCAGAAATATATATTACTCTCATGGTATTATTAGATTTTCCAGAACCTTTTAATACAGTTACTGATTCACAATATTCAGAAAGAGTTGTTTTTTTGCATATTGAAAATTACTCTAGATGATTCAGAATTAACTTTGTTATTTATTCAACTACAACAAATAATCAGAAATAGAAATCATTCCTTGTATACAACACATATCAGATCCTGTACTGGTATACCAGGCCCTATAGCACAAGATAATTATGAAATTGATCAACTGTTGGTAGGAAATGTGCTGGAAGCCTCAGAATTTTATAAGAAGCACCATGTTTTGCTATGCAGAGGGCCTAGCCCAGTTCCATGAAGGCTCCAAACTGTTGATCTAAATTTCATGATTTTGTAATCACACATTTATTAAAAGTTATGTTCATTATGGAAATACTTGTACAAATTAATACTGAAAATACTCCAGCATATATCTCTAGTAAAATAAGATCATTTTGGCATATTACAACATAAAGCATATTATAGGTACACTGCACAATCTTACAGGATAAGCAGTTATAAAAATATCTAATCACACTTTAAAAGACATGTGTCATAAACAAAAGGGGTAATAAAGACCCCCACAGATATATTACACAATGCTTTATTAATTTAAATTTTTTAATTGCTAATGAGCAAGTAATGACAGCTGTGGACAGATATTGGATAGTAGAAATAAACCCCAATTAAATCAACCTTTATATTACAAGGATGTTTTGACCACAGAATGGAAGCCTGGGTGTGTTACATTGTAGAAGAGGTTTTGCTTTTCTTTCCACAGCAGAATAAAAAGCTATGAGTACCATCAAAGTTGATAAAGATGGTTTGAACAGGAGTGACCTTTTGATTTGGAGAGGTGATAGTTCATCAAACGTCATGGCCATTCAACCTGCCAAGCAGGAAAACTCCCTAAAGTTAAGGTTGGTGCAGGGTTTTGTTTTTGTCTTTCCAGGAGAATAAAAGCCTTCAAATAAGAAATCTGAAGACCACTGAACAAATGATACATCTGAAGAAGGACTAATCAACCAGAAAAAATGTCCCCCCAAAATGAGTAAACTGACATAATCGTATACCATATTTCCAATAGGATAAAATCTTATAAATTTTTCCAAATGTTTGTTTTTGCTGTTCTTTACAGACATGTAAGGCAAATGGTCTTTTTGTAGTGCCAACTCAATTAAAAATTAAAGCTGGCTTTGGAGTTAGAGCATGGCTCTCTCCTTCTCTAAACCCAAGCATGCTTACTAAATTAAAATTAAAAAAGATCTGTCTCATGTCAGAAGAGCCACCTGATATAGGACAGAAGAAAAACCAAAATGAGGGACTAGTCTATTGCCACTAATCTCATGATATTTTGGTTTTATTTTGACTCTTTAAAATCTTTCCTAAGGAATAAACATTATATAAAAATTTGTAAGATTAATATAAATATATTTAAATCTTCTGTCATGATATTAATGGTCATATAGAGTAATAACTTATTCTAGACATAAGCTTCATCTAGCTTCCTGTACATCATTTCAATCTTGAGTCTGAAGCAGGTAACTGGGAAGTAAGTTTGTGTACCCCCGATGTACTTAGTAGATTGTGGTCCTTTAATCTCTTTGATATCTGCTGCATACAACATTTAAAATGTTTAAGTTTTCTACAGGATACTGTGACCATTCCTAACAGCAACCTTTGAAGTCTCCAAAAGGACACTGGCGCCCCACAATGATGAACCAACCTGGATTGTGGTAATGCCATTAAGCTGACAAACACCACCCAAAGATCAGCTTTGGTCTACAAACTGCTCAGGACAACTTCAAAGTAGTTAGCCAATGTGGTCCAGCCTCATTGACTACTCCAGCCAGGACTTCAGATATACCTTTCACTCTCCCATCACATCAAGACTGGACAACAGCTAGCTCTCCCAGAACTTGATTTTTTGTCTCAAATGTTTAGGGTCCCCTAAAGATGCTGTCACCCTCAGACAACAGGAAGAAATTTTAAGAACATGATGCCCACATTCCCAAGAGGTAAGGTGGTTGATTTTTTGGTCTTTGGTGGTTTATAGTTGTTTGTCATTGTTTAGAGGGATTAGTTGCAAGTTGTTATTGGTCATGGGCAGAGAGGAAACTTGGCAAACAAGGTTAGATTCTGGGCTCTCTTTCTGAAAAGAAAAAGAGGGGATATGGAAATGATAGGATAAAAGGGTAGACTATTGAATTTACTTTCAAACTAAAAAAGTAGCCACTAGTCTCAAATATTTTACATTGGTATGGCTTTTTGTATATTGATATGAATTTAAGGCTTTTTTAAAATACTGTATATATGTTTCTACTATTATTTAAGAGATATTTCCAGAAGGACTTCCAGGACTGGTGGATTGGGAAAAATGTGGAGAGAGTGTCAGCCAATCAACTCTCTGCTGTTCCTTGGATTTATCCAGTCATTATTTCAATTTCTGACTCCCAAGTACTTATTATACTTGAACAATTTAGGTAATTGTTTCAATAAGAAATAAAAGACATAATATCAACAAAAAATTATAAAATAGCAAAAAAAATGAGTGGCTGGGTTTGTAGAAAGATAAATATCACCCAAATGACTAAATGTATACAAAATTCTCAACACATAAGGTTAAAAAAAAACACTCTGGATAAAAAAAAAGTAAGTTGTTTTTTTGAAGCATATTTGTCTATTTTACAGTACATATAGTACACAGAATGGTTCTGTGTTCAACCTTGTTTTCCTTGCCTACAAACATAAACTGGGAGGTAGCAAGCATAAATATACAGATGGGCCACATCCAAGAGCATTCTTAGTGAGACGTGTTGATCCTCCACTTATAGGTAAACAATATCTTGGCATATAATATTTCCTCTGATCTTGATTTAACTTTGTTAAGTTGTGCCTATTGAGAAAATTGTCCATTTTCTTTAGATTCTTTTGAATTTTGTGGATAGCAGAATGGATGCAAAAACAGGATCCATTCTTCTGCTGCATATAATAAACACACCTCAACATCAAAGGTAGTAATAACCTCAGAATAAAGAGTTGGAAAAACATTTATCAAGCAAATGGACCCCCCAAAAAAGCTGGTGTATCCATTCTAATATCTAACAAAATATACTTTCAAACAAAATTAATCAAAAGAGATAGAAAAGGACATTTCATACTAATCAAAGGAAAAATCAATCAAGATGACATCTCAATTATGAACAATAATGCCCCCCAAACAAGGTCACCCACATTTGTAAGAGAAACATTACTAAAGCTTAAATTACACATCAAACCCCACACATTAATAGTGGAAGACTTCAATACCTCACCATCAACAATGGACAGGTCATTCACTCAGAAAGTAAACAGAAAAATAATGGAACTAACAGATGTTATGACTCAAATGGACCTAACAGATATCAACAAAACATTTAATTCTGACACAAAAGAATATACCTTCTCAGTACGTCGTGGAATATTTTCCAAAACTGACCATAAACTCGGCCACAAAACAAGTCTCAACAGATACAAGAACACTGAAATAACAACCTGTATCTTATCAGACAACCACAGTTTTAAGCTGGATTTTAACAACAGAAACACCAGAAAACCTACAAACGCATGGAAATTGAACAGCTACCTAACTGAATGACCAATGGGTTAAGGCAGAAATAAAGAAAGGAATTAAAGACTTCTTAGAATTCAATGAAAAATAAATGTACAACATAGACAAACTCATGGAACACAATGAAAGCAGTACTAAGAGGAAAATTCAAAGCATTAAATTTCTTCATAAAGAAATTAGAGTGATCTAATACTAGCAACTTAACAGCACCCTATGGTGATATTTTTCTTTTATACCAAAATGTTAATTGTATGTTAATAAATAAAGTTGCCTGGGGGTCAGAGCTATTAGCAAGCCATAGGAAAGCAGGGCAGTGGTGGTGTACGTTTGTGATCACAGCACTTGGTAGACAGAGCTAGGTAAGTCTCTGTGTGTTCAGAGATACAGCCAGCATTGGATACACATGCCTTTAATCTCATTACCAACCATAGAACACCTGGAGGTCTATACAGACAGGCTGTAATGAGGCAGTCCTGTGGTTGGGTTTACAACCAATGAGAAGGCAGAACAGAGACTATATAAAGACTTTAACACAGGAAGTACTGGCTCCTTCGGAGAGGTAGGACCACTGCAGGAGGAAGGGTAAGGTTCTGGCTCTTAGCTCTGACCTCTTGGCTTTCTTCTTTGCATTGGTTCTGTGTTTCTTATTTATAAGACGGTTGGTTACATCTACAGCACCCCTCAAAGTTCTAGAACAGAAAGAAGCAAACACAAACCCAAAAGGAGAAGGCTGCAGGAAATAATCAAAACTAGGGCTAAAATCAACAAAATAGAAACAAAGAGAACAATACAAAGAATCAATGAAACAAAAATTTAGTTGAGAAAATCAGTAAGATAGACAAACCCTTATCCAAACTAACTAAAAGGCAGAGAAAGAATATGCAGATTAACAAAATCAGAAATGAAAAGGGGGACATAACAACAGATACTGAGGAAATTCAGAGAATCATTAGGTTATACTTCAAAAACCTGTACTCTACAAAATTCAAAAAATCTAAAAGAAAGTTTTCACCAGGAAAATAAAGAATAGAAAATATGAGAGAGGAAGTCAGAAGAATTAAAAAGGAAATCATCAATAGATCGTGTAAGTGTCTTTTCCCCTTACCCCATCAGAAAAAAAAGTAGAATACACTCTGACTTGGTGAATTCCCTTTGAGCCCTGCGCTTCTGGAGGCTGGTCCCCTAGGCAGCAATAAGGAGACATCTGGGAGGAGGAGATTGAAGAGCAGGATAAGGAGGAGGAGTCCATGGGCCAGTCACTATGTTCATAGCTGCTTTGTTCATAATTCATCAGAAACTGGAAGCAACTTAGGTATCCCTCAACCAAAGAATGGATGAAGAAAATGTGGTACATTTACACAATGTAGTATTACTCATATGTTAAAAACAATGTCATTGTGAAATTTGCAAGCAAATAAATGGAACTAGGAAAAATTATGCTGAGTGAGGTAACCCAGACTCAGAAAGAAAAACATGGTATGTACTCATTTATAAGTGGAAATTGGCTGTAAAATAAAGGATAAACCATGCTACCATCCATAGAACCAATGAAGCTAAGTAACAAGGAGGACTCAAGTAGGGAGGTATAAATTTCCCTTGGAAGAAGAAGTAGAATAGACATTGGAGATGGTGGTGGGGGGTGGAAGGAATGGGAACAGGAGGTATAAGTTATGGGGAGACTAAAGGGAGAGTGTACTGGGATAGACAATAGGAATTGTCTCCAGAAAATGTTAGAAACAGGGCAATGGAAACTCCTAGGAATCTATGTGGGTAATCCTAGTTGAGAATCCCAGCAGTGGAGGATACAGAGCTTGAACTGGCCACCACCTATAACTAGAGACTTTTAGAGGAGGGATTGGGACACCAACCCAGCCACATAAACTTCAAACTACAATTTGTCCTGCCTATAAGATATGCTGGGGTAAAGCTGGCACAGAAATTGTGGGAGTGGCCAATCAATGACTGGTCCAACTTGAGTGGCCCATGCCATGAGAGGGAGTACACTCCTGACACTGCCTGGATGGCCATGACATAGAGGCTGGATAGCCCAGAGACCTAGGACAGAACCACACATGACTAGAAAAAAAGAAAAGGTCATTGAAATGATTCCTAATGATATACTGGTGCCTAGCGCAATTGTCATCAGAAGGGTTTCACCCAGCAACTAATTGGAGCAAATATGGAGACCTACAGCCAAACATTAATTGGAACTAGTGAAATCCTACAGAAGAGGCGGAGGAAGAATTGTAGGAGCCAGAGGGGTCAAGGACACCACAAGAAAACATGCAGAATCAACTAACCTGAGCTCATAAGGGCTTAGAGATTGAACCAACAACCAGGGAGCTTGCATGGGACTGACCTAGGCCCTCTGCATATATGTTGCAGTTCTGTATTAGCTTGGTCCTCTTCTGAGACTCCTAAGAGTCAGAAAAGGGGCTGTCTCTGTCTCTTTAGGTGGCTTTTAGGATCCCGATTCCCTTCCTCATACTCGTTGCCTTGTCTAGCCTTAATACAAGGGGGGGGGTGCCTAGTCTTACTACAAATTGATATGCGATTGGTTGGTATCCATGGGAGGTCTGCCCTTTTCTGAAGAGAAACAGAGGGAAAATGAATGGGAATCAAGCAGAGGGGAAGTGCAGTGGAGAGATTGGGAGGGAAGGAGGGTGGGGAAAATGTAAATAATAATAATAATAATAATAATAATAATAATAATAATAACAATGAAAATAAATAAAAGAATGTTTTAAGAATATTCCACAGATTATTAGGATTGGGTAGGGGATGGACACCCACAAACCTGACTGGGTGAGTAGAAGAATCAAACGGCTGCCTAGCACCGCTATAGTGCCTGAATATGTGAGGCATATGGAAGAAAGAGGGAAGCAAAATGGTTCATGTCATGTGGAGAGAGGCAGATTTGAAGGGGCAAAGGCAGTGTAGAATGGGTCTATGTGGCTGGCCTGCTTTCCATTGGGGGCCATCATGACATCTGGCCCTGGGATGCTGCCAAGGGTCATATCTTGGTTCATGGCCCTACCACAGCTGTGGTCAGTGCTGATGTCTGGGGCTCCTGTTACCACTGAAGGCCATGAGAATACCCAGCGCCTGGGCCAACACCTGAGGCCGTGTTGGTACCCAAGAGTCATTCTGAAACAAGAGCCATCCTGATCTGAGTGTCCTGTGCTGCCACCCAGAGCCATGAAGACATCTGGACCAGAGATGACAGCTGAGGGCCATGCCAGGATCTGTGGTCGTGCTGTAGTCAGGATCTGCTTTGATGTTCATAGCTGTTATCAACAAAGTCCATGTAGATGCCTGGTGTCTGGGATGACACCGGAGGCCACGCTCCTGTCACTGGGACCATACAGATCTGAATGTCCCATGCTGCTACTTAGGGCCATATTGATGCCTAGGCCTGAGTTGTAGCCTAGGGCCATGTCTGGGTCCATAGCCCTTCCACAGTCAGGGTCTGTGTTGATATCCATGGCACCTGTTACCATTGAAAACTCTGTGGATATATAGGACCTAGGCCACCTCTTGGGGCCATGTTGGAGTCCAGGAACCATGCTGCTGCTGGGCCTATCCCAATCTGAGAGGCCTACACTGCCACTCAAGGCCATGGTGACATCTGGGCCCAAGCTGCTACTGGTGGCCATGTCTGGGTCTGTGTCCCTGCTGTAGCTGGGGTCTGTGTTGATGTCTGTTGGCTGTGTTACCATAGGTTACCATGTGTTGAAGTAATAGGGCTGTACTGAACTGGACCCACCCCTCACTTGACTGGGGAGGGCCTCCACCCCACCAGAGAGCTGATCCTGCCCCTCACTGAGCCTGGGGTAGCAGACCCTGGCAAGAGAGAGCTGGGATCTCCTATCATAGGAGAGCTGGCAGCTGCACTTGGCAAAGCTGGCCCTACCCCGCACCACAGACATGGGAGAACTGGCTCCATCCCTCATGTGAGGGGGTGGTCCCAGCAGCCCAGACTGGCCAATTCAGCTACCAATCAGGCACGCATCCAAGACTTTGAGTTGGCACTCCTCAACATCGACTCCGTCTATTCCTGCTGGAGCACATGAAGTGACTGGTCCTGTGAAACCATAGCCATAGGATCTTCACAACTTGGGGAAACAGTAGGATATTCGAGAGGAGTCTCATTGAAAGTCCAGCACTGATGGTGTACCAGAAGCCAGAGGTCTTGAACCTGGCCAATGAATTACACATTTATGAAAGTAAAGCTGTTTGGACAAAAGGATATACTGCAGGATATATACTGCAGTTCCTAATTGCACTAAAATGAATGAAGAGGTGATGGAGAGGTGGAAAGATGGAGAAGGGAAGTGGATGTTCATTTGTTTTTCTTCTTTCATTTGTTTTTAATTAATATTCTATTTGTATTTTAATTTTTTACTTTTTATTTTTATTATTTATTTTTAAATTTTTTCTTTGTGGGGTGGAGGGATGGTACAAGGGTGAACGACAGATATGGAGGGACTGGGAAATGAATAGGGTTGGGCTGCATGGTGTGAAATTCTCAAAGAATCAATAAAAATTGTGTTAAAAAATATCCCCCAGCATGACTAGTGTTCTTTGTACTGAAATGTAGTCTGCACTCTACCAAAGGAGAAAGGCAAACATCAACCCTGCTACAAATCCTTCATCTACAATGGTGACCTACATGCAAGATGTACCAGTGCAGTAGTGGCACAATTCTTGGAGTAAACCAACTAATACCTTATTAGATTTCAGTCCCACTCCATGGGTTGGAACCCATCCCTGATACTGCCTGGGTGGATAAGAACATGAAACTAGATGGGCCAAGGGCCTAGGGGAAAACCCAATACTACTGTTTTTCTAAAGGAACATAGCAATAAAATGACTCCCAAGAGAATTCTGCTTTACTCATAGGTCAATGTCTTGCTCAACCATCAGAGAAGCTTCCTCCTACAGTAAATGGGAACATGGACAGAGCTCACAGATAGACCATGTGGGAGACCTTGGAACACACAATCCTAAATGGTGTGTCTCCATCAAATTCCTCCTCTCAGGCTTTATGGAACTTTGGGCAAAAGGAAGCAGAGAGATTGTAAGAGCCAGAGGATATGGAGGACACCTAGGAAACAAGGCTTTATAAACACAGTAGAACTGGCACACATTAACTCACAGAGAGAGTAGCACGTGCATAGAGCCAGCACAAGTCTGTGCCACATGGGGTCCTCGCCTTGAGAGGGGAAGTAGACACAAGACCCCCATCCTTAACTGAGAGTCTGTCTCCAATTGATAACCACTTGCAAATGAAAAATTACTTTTCTGTGACGGAGTCTCACTGGGTATACTAACTACTCTGAAGGGCAGTCGGCATGCCCAGCAGAAGATGACTAACACAAAACAAACTCTATCTATGGCATCTTTGGAGGTTCTTTGTCCCATAAGGTTTAGATAGGACATCTATCCATCTATTTATTTACTTACTTATTTGTTGATTTTTCTTCTTTTAACATTATAGGTTTTTGCATGGATACTACGGCTTCTGATTTTGTGTTTTTATTGGATTCCTGTGTGTGGAAAATTTGTGTCTCTGTGTCCATAAGTGCTTCTTGTGTTTTTTCTTTGGTACTTTTTTCTGCTGTTTGTTTCGTCCAATTCCGTTTTTTTTGGTTGTGTTTTATGTAGTTTTATTTTATTTTAGAGTTAGTCTTGAGATACTTGTTTGCTATTGTTTATTTTTTTCCCCCGAAGGAGAGACAGAAATAGTGTGGATTCTTGTGAGGGGAGAGGTGAGGAGGTTCTCAGAGGATATGGTAAAGGGGAAACATAGCCATAATATATTGTATGGAAAAAAATCTATTTCCAATAAAATAAAAATAGAAGATAAAAAGAAGAAACCTGAATGGTCTCTTCCCCAGGAAAGCTGCGTAGGTGATAATTGCATCTGCAGTTGTTTCTGTATAAGCAATATTTTTGTAGCTGAGCCTGCCCAATGGAGGAACAGGAGGCAGCATGCAAAATGAGGGGAAAGGTCTATTAAAATATGATTGATATAGAGCACTAGAAAGTTAATGACTACAATTAGTAAAATAACATATATGAGGTTGGATTTTTAAATGTTATTCATTAAAAAGAATGTAAAATCACATATTTTTTCTTTAGAAATAAAAACTTTAGAAAGGCACTTTTGCCATAATTTGAATAGAATTTAATCTTTAGGGAAAAAATCAAATTAATACCTAAGAAAATGAAGCTGTCACAGAAATTTAAGTTCTTGTTAAGGACAAATAAAGGGAACTCTATGGTTAAAATGTCATAATCAACCTGCCACAAAACTACTAATTATGTATAAGAAAAGGCTGTTACAGTGCTAATCATGTACAGTTATAAACTCAACCTTCCCAATTGTCTTCTCTGACATTATACTTCACTGATTTCTTCTTTCTTCTCAGCCTTTGTCTAGCTAGATGCAAGGAATTTTCTACCCAGGTAGAATCATTGTATTTTATAATTTGAAGTAATTATACCTAGCTAAAAACTAGGAATGATTGCCACCTCACTAGAAAACTCCAAGTTGCATAAATTTTATGAAATGTTTTAGGCTTAGAATCTGTTTGACCAATGAGTCTCTTTTCTGAAGATTTTCTTTCTCTTTTTTTCAGTGAAATTGAACTTTGGAGAACACCTACTCAGAAAATATGTCTTTAAACCATCATCGTCCCGTGTGGGAGTCACAAAGAAGATCAGAACCACCTGCTATGTGTGTATCTTCAGAAGGAACAGATGACTAGCAGATGTGTGTCACATGAGAGATGTGGCCAGATGTACGAACTCTTTAAGGAGGCTTACCCTTCCTGCAGCATATGTATCCTCAGGTCGATTTTCTAACTAGGTGGGAAGGAAGCTGCTTACCTTCTGTGATGGAATCTGAGAAGAGCATTAGTAGAGTTCTTCTATAAGGCACTCATCCATAATTGAAATATGTATGCTTTACCTGATAATCCATAATAGGATAAATGCACTTTTATTTAAAAGGAAATTATCTTTGAATAATCTGCAGACAATATCTATTTTCTTACTTCCACAATCTCACTATGTAGTAAGTTCTTTGTTTTTATATGTCAGTTTCAGCTTGTTTTTACATATTCTGCATTGCCTTTATGAGTGTTATCCAGCTATTAAATGACTTATCATTGTATATAAAGTATCCCTGAATAACTACATTCATTCTGAATCATCTTATTCAATAAATATTTCCCTAATAACAGTACATAGAATAAATTATTCCATCATTTACAAGAATAATAATAATAATAATAATAATAATAATAATAATAATAGGAAGGATATAATCAAGGTTTTCTGCTTTCAAGAGAACTGGTCATGTTGATCACAGACTTAATCCCACATATATTCGGCAAATATAAAAATTTATTAGTCATGGGAAATATGGTTTTAAAACATAAACAGTTGATTAACATGCTGTCACATGTGAATGTGATTGTGTGTGTGTGTGTGTGTGTGTGTGTGTGTGTGTGTATCTGTGTTTGCACACAATCAGGTACACATGTTCATGCATATATGTGTCTTCAAGCCGAAAGCCAAGTTATCAAGTGCCATTAAGCAGATTTTATACTCTAGGTGACATCCTCAAAATTGTTTCTCATTTCTCCATCTTACTCTGAGTCACGGTTTCTTGGTGAATCTGGGGCACACCAGGTGGCTAGCCAGACTGGTCAGCAAGAGTGCGATCGGCCTGTTTCTGCCTAGTCAGTGCCAGGGTTACAGCTATGACACTTTCTTCTGTTCATCTGACTTTCTTTCATTTATATCAGCAAAATAAAAACAACAACAAAAGCAGGGAAAGTAGGCAGTACCCTGTTCTGTAGTCACTGACACTCAACATACATGACAGTGGTGACCTGGGCCCTACCAGCCTGCAAGGAACTAGTGGACAGCATTCCAGGACTCTTGCATCTGATTCTTCCATGCCAAATGAAGACATGCGTAGTTCATGTCTTCTTGGCAACACCAGTAGCTTTACTATGGATCATAGCACAGCTCTGCGGATTCATCTTGGCAAGCTGTGGACTAGAAAATGGCCAGAGATTCATGGAGCGCCCAGGGCCCCAGGCTCAGCACAGAAGACCTTCAGAACAGCTCTAGGCACAGAGATGGCTTGCTTGACTTTTTGTCTCCAGAAATGTCACAGTGGGCATCCTATTGTGTTTGTCACTGGAGCCACTGCCCCTGGATCTTCACCAATGCTGGTTTCAGCAGCAATTCCTTGTTTGCCCCTGGCTCTTCACCAATGCTGGTTTCAGCGGCAGTCCCTTATGTTTGCCCCTGGCTCTTCACCAATGCTGATTTCAGCGGCAATTCCTTATGTTTGCCCCTGGCTCTTCACCAGTGCCGGTTTCAGCAGCAGTCCCTTATGTTTGCCATGCCGGAGCTTTAATCTCTGAGCCATCTCTCCCACTCTGAAATTTTGCCTCTTTTAAAAAATTCTGCAGTTATTTTACTTGCTGCTGTTTGAGCTAGAGATTGAATCTGTAGATGAAATTGCCTGGAACTTAGAAGAATTCTTCTGACTCAGCATCCAGACTTATGCAATTACAGGAGAGGATCCACCCTCCCAGCTAACATATCATTTTAACCAACTCTGCTATTTTAATTTTATGACAAACATACAGCAGTGGCACTCAATAACATATTAGTTTTCTTTTTCTGTTTTAAAAATCATATTTTGTTTGAAATAACATATTTTATATTTATCAGATACTACAAAACATGTCTCAGCATTCACAATTACATTCCAGAATAATATAATACACATTAACACTATCAAGAGTCTGAAATAGAATTTATACTACATAATTATTTTACTTTAAGTATTTGAATGAACTTGTATGAAGCTGAAGTGAAAAGAAAAATTCTCATTATACAGTAGTAATTCATATATCTTTAATTCTGTCATAATAATAAGCCTAAGCATTAACAGTAATTGAATACATGAAAGATTACACACCCAAAGATAAGGCTAATATGTTAGCTACAAAAAGGATAAAATGTACTATGAAATGATTACTGGAGATGGTTGCAATTATATTTATTCACAAGTATAATTCAAGTATAATCACTTGAAAATAAAAATGTCGATGTGATTTTTGTTTTCAGAATCTCAATAACACAATATGATCTCATTAGATATCTTTTTTTGGTAAAATTTAGCAGATTTGGATCTTATTGTAATACATTTTGGTATCTCAGCTTTGACTCATTTTACCTTCAAAGTTTGGTTTCATAACATTGGTCACCACTGTCCTTTTCTACCATGGGTTAAGTTGGTATACTGATTCCTCCTACTTCATAGGCGTGACCCATTAAAATCACCCATTAAAAGGACATGAAATAGTAACAGCTGCTCACTGTGGACACTATTGTTCATCAGCATCCATTCTACACACTAATGGAGATGTGACACAATGATACACAAAAAAGGCAATTTGAAGTACACAATTTTTAGTTTTGATGTTCTGATAAGTTTTCCAAATGCAGGCATACTCTATACACAAGCAATTCTTATTCCTTTCTTGTAATTTTATTTTTGGAGTCTTTGGTTGTAGGCGAGGATACTGTCCAACCAAAAGCAGAATGTTGTAACCCAAAAACCAATGGATCAGACTTGATGGGCTGGCTCACAGTGGTCCAGCCAGCACTACCATCTCTTGAGGAGAAGTATATATCCACTGCCTACTACTTAAGTTTGCTGTGTTTAATCCTTTACCATCCCACCAGGGAAGACTCAGAAGATGCTTTCCCTCTAAATGATCCACAGGTATTAGTATTTACATGCCAGAACATCTGAGAAATGAACATAATATGGTCTGTGGGGTATTTCTGTAGTTGCCGCAGAGTTAAAATAATAGAAATCATTTGTATGGTATTGTAGAAAATTAAATGACTAATTGTATGGCTAAACAAATATCAAGTACATGATCGAATTATTTAAGGTAAAATAAATATTTGTCAATGACTAATATCAAAACTACTTACCAGAGAAATGAAAATACAAATAACTAGAGATTTTTAACTAATCATAACTAATGATCCACACTAGTATTTTATTTACCCATGCACACAACATTTCAAAATTCCTTGCATGTAGTTTGAACAATTATAGTTGCATTATTTCTATTTTCATATGGTCATTTACATTTTCTTCTATATATTCATAAGATCTAATTTATACATAGTTCTAAGAAAACTCCTTTGTTGCTCATTGTATAGTCCTAGTGAAGACAACTTATAGTCAGCCTGTACTTATGACTCTCAATCCTTATAACAAGAAGAATGGATTTTTAAATGTCTTCATGAAGAAAAGGACAAAAAGGTTGAAGAAGAATATATATAAAATAACTAACATTAAATAATTACAACACATTAAGTGTATTTGTCAAAGGATGTTACCGTTGATTAGTTAAGACACATGTAGCATAGACATCACTTTCAAAGCTTGCTTTTATAACATTAGTCACCACTGCTCATCCAGGCAGTGAAGAGCACAGAGCAATGAGGAAATGAAGAGACTACAGTTTACTTCCTTTTGACACCAATTCTATTTAAATGAGATGAGCAATTTATTTTTTCCCTCCATTTTATCTATGCATGTGTCATTCATTCTTAGAAAATCGGGAACAGAGACACAAATCCTGAAACTTTAAAAGTGCAGCCTCAGATAACATTCATGCTTCACCAAAGTCATTTGCCTTGTGATAATTGTGCATTGCAAACTCAAGGAAAACAAAGAATTTGAGTAATCCAAATGATTCATGAATTTAGCATAATAGACAGACTTATGAATAACTCATGAATCACATTTTGTCAGATTAGCCAAAGATCTTCAGTACAGACTTATAATTCTTGATTAGGGCTTCAGATCATGGTATGATATTTGTGTGAGGATAATTTTATTTGTGAAACCACATTTATTCAGATAAATGATGTCACATTCAGCTATGAAGGGATAATTCAGATTTCAAAGCCTGGTCATAGAATTGTTTTATGAATAGATCCCGAGCTTAGTCTCTGAAGCTAATATGAATCACAACACAAATGCTACCCTGCTTACTAGGGAATGAAACTTAAACTATCCTGTTTTGCTGTAAAGTTTAGGCAGAAAGCATTTTAATTTGAATACAAACTATTATAAATTTAGACATATAGTAAAAGACTGTTTATCTGAAAAAATCCCCTAGTCAAAAAACTAAAACAAACTGTCCTATTTTGTTAAACCAATATTTTACCATTTTAATTTTGCAATTTTAAGTTCAGTTTTACTCACATATTATAAAAGTTTCCTTTTCATTCACAAAGGAATTTTAAATTAGGCAAAATTCAAAGCACAATTTGTTTGATATGAACAATGATACTGATACTCATTTTCATTAGTTTACTCGTGGCCTTCCATTTTCTCATCCTCGTAGTCAGAGGCTGGATTCTATGCCTCAGCATCAACATTTTCTTTTCCTAGTGCACATCCATCAGTGTGAAGGACAACTCATCCCCAAAGGGCAAACCGCCGAGCAGCCAATTTCCAGTGCACTGTACACCTTCCACGGGAAATGTGCAAAGCTTGGCTGTGACAGCTGCCATACCAGTTTCTCAGATGTCTTTCCTACATAGATGTGGCTGCTGCCAGAACAAAAAAATAGAAATGCACAATGGAAAGAGAATTCTCACAGAGATTTATCTTCCCCCAAGAGAATCTCAGTTATATGCAAGTTGTGGAGTGGGCAAAATGCCAGTGGGCAAAATACCAATCATGAAAATAATGCCTGTTGTCTTCTGAAACTTTAGTTCTTTTCATGTGTTATAGTTTTTCAGTGCTTTAAACATGCATTTCTAATGAACAGAACTTTCTCTGAATTCCCACAGTTTTAGTTCCTAGTATGGTCTACTAGTGCAAGACTGCTTTGTTTGTAGCATTTACATGGAAGTCTCATTTATGAACCTATACACACATCCACATATACATGTAAGGTTCTCTTATTGCCATGTCTTCTTACACCACAGACAGACAGGCAGGCAGGCAGGCAGACAGACAGACAAACAGATACACACACACACACACACACACACAAACACACACACACACGCACACACACATGATAAGGATTTATAAAGCACCTTATCAGAATAATACTTGTTGGACATACATAAGACATGAGTTTTATCCCAAATTCCATAACACACACACAGAAATTCTGTTGTCTACTACTAATCCATAAGCAGCTTGTAGATTAATTTACAAGTGTGTTTACTAACAAATAAATGGTAGTATATTTTATGGGTAAACAATCACACCTTTTTATGACTTGGGGTATTCAATTTTTTCTTCCTTCTTTTGAAATCTTCTTTACTTAAGAATAAGTTTAATGAATTTGAAAATTCCCTTTAAAATATTTTTTCCCATTTGTATTGGAAAATTAATTTTGAAAGTAAAAGATTACACTGGGAGAAAATGAATTAAGAACGTCAAAGTTCTATTAGGATAATTAAGATGTGTAGGAATAAGTACTGTGCAAGTACCATCGATTACAGTAGCTTAAGGAAACACAATGTGACATGATATTTTTCTTGTATTCCATCCAGTGGAAAGCAGAAAATTTCTAGATTACATACAAACTTGATATTCCTCCCTCACATAGCAGTAATTAACCAACAGAGTGTTTTCATCAAGTTGTTCTCTTAGATTTTATTTGAAATTGACAGTGTACTTCTTCTTATGTTTTATAAAGTGAGCTCTAGAAAACATGAAGCCATGACTTAGCCTAAAGGATAACAACCTTAAAAGAAGCTGGTGAAGGTTTGCAAATTCTTAGTTTGTTCTTTTAAGAATGAGGTGAACCCATATGAAATTAACATGGGAGAGGTCATGAAATTGCTAAGAACATATGAAGACTGACAGTCAGTTTGTGGTGTTTCTAGCAGTGCTCACACATTTTGTGTGTTACATTGTGTGATTTCACTTCAGCCTTGAAATGCTTGGCTCAGATTGAGGATGGCAGTATGCTAAGTGTAATATTCTTTCTTTTATTTTATAGTTTAATTTAATTTTACATATCAGCCACGGATTCCCCTGTCCCTCCTCTCCCCCCACCCTCCCCCTGTTATTACACTTTCTGTTCTTATAGGAACATAATGATTAATAAAGCAAAGACACTTAGTATGTTCCTACCACCATTCCTTAGCGCATAATCACCAAATTAGTATATAATTAGTTTGTACTGTGTTAGAATGTTTGATTTTAAATATTTGCTTTCTAAGTTGCTAAGGAGTTTCACACCAACTTGGCAAGTTGAGTTATCTTCACTTTATAACTTCAGTCTCTGAAATATCTATAACCTCTCTAAAACTCCCAAATCTCTCTGATATATCCAAAGTTTCTTTGCAATCACAAAGTTTCTCAAACACACACACACACACACACACACACACACACACACACACACACTCACCAATAATCAAAAGTAAGGTGGGAGGTACATGGGAGGCTCTGGAGGGAGAAAAGAGAAGTGGGTTCCCAATATAATTATATTTTAATTAAAATGTAAAAGAAATAAAAATCTAAAAACAAAATATAATACACAATAATTAAAACTTCCTAATTTAAACCAAACCTTTCAAAATTTTACCTTTGTAGTGCATATTTTCCTCATCTCATTTTGATAAAACTGTCTTACATAATATATCATATATGAATATTTCAATAGTAATCTCTGGAATATTAAGTACCTATATTTTAAAATTTTATTTATTTGTGTGGATGGGTGTTTTGGCTGCATGTATGTCTGTGCATCATGAACCTGCAGTGCCCTGAGAGGTCAGACAGGGCATCAGATCCTCCTGGGACTGGAGATACTGACAGTGGTCAGCAGTTATGTGGGTTCTTGGGATGATGAAATCGGGTTCTTTGGGTAAGAAACCAGTGCTCTTAAACACTGAGCATCATCCCAGCTCCATTAAGGATGTATTTAAATATAATATCACCACCCCAGCAAAATTAATAATAGTTTTTTAAATTTGTAACCAACCTTCAACTTTCCAAAACTGAATTTTCTTTATTCTCATTAGAATATGAGGACAAATATTGTAATTGAGTTCAGGTTTTTATATGTTCAATTTTCCCTCCCTGTGAGCTGTTGATCAGGAGGTTCAAGAGGCCCCCATAACAAGTCAGTGTATTGTCATTGCTCTTGCTTACCCCACACAGCCATAGAGTTAGGACCTTGTTCCTGAAGACCTCACATGCTTCATCTGCAGAATACAGAGAAATAAATCTGGAATAAACCTGGAAACTCTTTTTCTTCTGATGAGCTTTCATTGAGCTGTAAAGTGAAGGCTGCTAACAGAAAAAAGAAATGGATGGTCTTACTAGTACTGGACCCCGAGCCCTGCCCATCTCTCCCTTTGTCTTTCTCACACTCTTCCTTGCTCTTCCTCCTGTTAACCTTTTCACCTTCATCTTTATTGCGAATTTTGTTTACTTTTTTTTGAATTTATTTTATTTTATTTTATAATATAATTCAACTTTACATATCAGCCATGGATTCCCCCTTTCTCCCCCCTCCCGCCCTGCCCCCCTCCCCCCTGGCCCACCCCCCCATTTCCATCTCCTCCAGGGCAAAGACTCCCCCGAGGATTGAGATCGACCTGGTGGACTCAGTCCAGGCAGGTCTAGTTCCCTCCTCCCAGGCTGAGCCTAGGGTCTCTACTAAGACCTAGGTTTCAAACAGTCAATTCATGTACTGAGCACAGGACCTTGTCCAACTGCCTGGATGCCTCCCAAATAGATCAAGCCAATCACCTGTCTCACCCATTCAGAGGGCCTGATCCAGTTGGGGGCCCCTCAGCCATTGGTTCACAGTTCATGTGTTTCCATTCGTTTGGCCCCGTATTCCATCCATCCCTGGTCCCAACAACTCTTGCTCACATAAACCCTCCTCCTTCTCGACAACTGGACTCCCGGAGCTCCACCCGGGGCCTGACCGTGGATATCTGTATCCAGTTCCCTCAGTCATTGGATGGGGTTTCTAGCACGACATTAGGTTGTTTGGCCATCCTATCACCAGAGTAGGTCAGTTCGGGCTATTTCTCGACCATTGCCAGCAGTCTATTGTGGGGGCATCTTTGTGGATTTCTGTGGGCCTCTCTAGCACTTTGCTTCTTCCTATTCTCATGTGGTCTTCATTTACCATGAACATTCCTTGTGTTCCCTCTCTGTTCTTGATCCAGTTGGGATCTCCCGCTCCTCCAAGTTCTCTTTCCCTCACCCCTCTCCCCTCATTACCCCCACTCACGTCCAGACTGTTCATGTAGATCTCATCCATTTCTCCATCATTGGGCAATCCCCGTGTCTTTCTTGGAGTCCTGTTTTCCAGGTAGCCTCCCTGGTGTTGTGAGTAGCCGTCCAGTCATCCTTGTTCCACATCTAGTATTCTCCTATGAGTGGGTACATATCAGCATTATTTGTAATAGCCAGAACCTGGAAACAACCTAGATGCCCTTCAACCGAAGAATGGATAAATAAAATGTGGTACATATACACAATGGAATACTACTCAGCAGAGAAAAACAATGACATCATGAGGTTTGCAGGCAAATGGATGGATCTAGAAAAAATCCTCCTGAGTAAGGTAACCCAGACTCAGAAAGACAAACATGCTATGTACCCACTCATAGGAGAATACTAGTTGTGGAATTTTGTTTTCTATGGTTTACTTTATCTCATATCATGTTTATGCATGATTTTCATTAATAGTTGCATCTTTAATCATTCTGAAACTTACAACCTCCTTGTATCATGTTTTAAATGAGCTTCCTATTGATACTGTGTAATTGACTTATTTATGAAAATCTGTGTTGCCAACCCCAGTCTTTCATTATCCCTGCACTAATCTCATTATTGATGTTAACACTTACTTCTACTACTTTTTTGTTTTCTCTCTGTAGCAGGAATCTTAAAAGTTCTGGCCAACTTCTCAGCTGGTCTTGTTTCCTCAGACTGGAAGCTTCTGAGTCCTCATCCAGAATGAATCTCAGCTGAACTGCTGTTTGAAAGCCTGAATGCTTAACCAGCCAAATGCTTCTAGTTTCTGGTCCTCACACCTTATATACCTTTCTGCTTTCTACCACCACTCCCTGGCTCGCTTTCTGGGATTAAAGGCGTGAGTCACCATGCTTGGCTGTATCCTTGAACACATGGATTTCTGCCTAGCTCTGCCTCCCAAGTGCTGGGATTAAAGGCGTGTGCTACCATTTTCTAGCCTTTGTATCTAGTGGCTGTTCTGTCTCTGACCCCAGATAAGTTTATTAGGGTGCACAATATTTTGGGGAACATAACACCACCACATCTCTCTTTTGCTGTTTTTAGTTTTTCTTCTTTTCTGCTTTCTTATGTGTTACACGAACAGTATGCTGTGTTTATGTTTAGGAAGTTGTACATAAAAAAGTAGCTGATATTATGACCAATACTTCCAATTCATTGTGCTCTGCTGCAGTCACGGACCACTTTGAGTGAAATGTTGAACACTAACTCTCCTTTCCTCATGGCCCTTTAGAATGTCTCATTTTATAATCATTGTCATAATGTAAGCACATTTAAAAACACATTCGTAGTTATTTTCAATAATCAAATTTGTTTTAAAATATCAAAATTGAAAATATACCACATGAATCCTTGTTCATATTGTTGCTTTACTTAATACTTCTTTCTGACTGCTGCTACAGTTCCTAAGGTCTTACTCATCTTTCTGTTTAGGTAACTTCCTGCAGTCATTCCTGAAGGATAGTCAGCTAGTGACAAATGCTGGTTTTGCTCATGTGAGAGCGCCTTGGTTACTCTTGCTGAAGGATGTTCTCATTTGGCGCAGCATTCTGAACTGAAAGCTTCTGTATTTGTTTGGTTTTCATTTATAAAATGACTTTCCCTTTCTTCTGGATCCTAGAATTTCTTAAATCTACTTTCATTAAGAAAAATTACTTTTGAGATAGGGTGAGGCTTTTCTTTCACAGGGTTAAAGACAGTTCTACTTTCCTTTTTCATACATGCCTATTATGTGTCATTATGTGACAGTCCTTGGTATTGCTCTTGTGTCTGCCTGTGATACACACGGCTGTGCCTTTGTGTCTCAGCTGCTGACCTAGGGCAGGTACCATTTTTACTGCTCTCTTTATCCTTCACTTGCTCATCACTCACCATCACTAGTCATGTTTTCTGTCTTTAGAATCTTCATTTTGCAGCTTCTTCCCATCTTGTTAAAGGGAATGTAAACTCCATCCTTTTTGGGTTGTCTTATTTGAAAGTAGACGTGAGTCCTGTGATTATTAATAATCGTAGTGACTTCACTATATCATTTATGATTTCTGATATGACTGTGGGGTTACATTTATTTTATGTTACTTATTATATGGTAGAAAATCAAGTTGTCCCTAATATTTCAAGAACCAAACACATCCTAATACTGATTAATTGTGCAAAATATACTTTCAGTAGCCAAAATGAAGGTCCAACAGGTAAAGGAGCTTTTTGCCAAGACTGATGACCTGAGTTTGATCCGGGCATCCATATGTGTGAGGAGAAAATCAACTCTTTTATGTTATTCCCTGACCTCCATATACATGTGCAGGTATTCTATCTCTCTCCTGTTTCTGTCTCTCTCTCTCTTAGACACACACACACACACACACACACACACACACACACACACCAATTTAAAAGACAAATATTAAAAGTGAAAAATTATATTATCATTTTATTGAAATGTAGGTGCTGTTTGAAAAGTGTATTTTAACCAAGAGAACTTTGGTATGCCAGAACCTTCCTTGTGAGAAAGGCTGATAAATATAAGCCCTGTTATACATTCCTTGTGTATCTATCTTTTCCAGTCATACCTTTCTTGAGGCCATGTATTTCGATCATGCTGGAGCTTGGACTGGAAAATGCTCATCTTGGCATGTGTATCCTTGCTCTAGGTAGCAGGCAATAGGAAGTAGAGTACAGTGGTTTGGATGAGAAATATGTCCCCCATGAGCTCAGGCACTTGAATTCTTGGTTCCCAGTGGGTGGCACTGTTTAGAGAGGTTTTGGAAAAATACAGCCTTGCTAAAGGAAATCTGTCACTGGGGTGGGTTTTGAGAGTTCACAGCCTCACCTCACTCCCAGTGTGTTCTCTCTGCTTTGTGCATGTAGTTGAAGATGTGAGCTCTCAGTTTCCTGTTCCTGCCAATTGCTGCCAGGCTTCCCTGGCCTAATGGACTTTATCCCTCTGGAACCATAAAGCAAAATAAATTTTGTCTTGCATAAAAACGCATATTTTATTCTGACTGTGGCATGCAGGTCAACTGCAGCTTGCTAAGACATTAGGCAGTTTATCAAAACAGAACAAGCAACCTTACTAGGCACTGGTTGAAAGCGTACCTTTCCATGATACATTGTCCATTGTGGATACTAAGTCATTACACCTAGTTTACAAAATATTGAATAAAATACCTAACTCTTGTTGCCAGAATGCATCCTGATTATTCCATTCATTTATTTATTATTTGGAGACACATTCTTATGCGTATAGGCTCCTTTGAACTGGTGTGTAGCCAGGATGAGTGATCAGTTGCATTAGAGACTCCAGAAACAAAAGAAATACAGGTACCAAGCTAGAGTGAGGTTCTAATGCCTGGTTTTCACCTATGCAGTCCTGGGATTAGAAACTGGGCCACTAGACCATGACTGGTTTTACACAGTGCTGGGCATAGAACTCAGGACTTGGAGCATTCTAATCCAAAATTCTACAAATAGAGCTACAGCTCTGGAAGCTGGATCTAAATTATTTTGATGTCATGAGCTCTAGAGTTTCACCATCACTTATAAATAAAATTTTCTTCCCTTTTCCCGTAGTCACAGAGGTCTCTCGGCTCTCACCCTAGAAACCAATATAATGATCTAGGGGAAGAGTGGAAGGTGAGTATTCATGAGCCCTGCTTCTGAGCATCACATCAAAACTACTGCTCAGGAACAATGCTCTCACTTACCTGTCCTGCTAGAAGTCATTTTTAGAAATTTAGAATTTTATTTGACTCCAGATACCGGCTTGCCTTGCCCAGCCTTAATACAATGTGAGGTGCTTAGTCTTATTACAACTTGATATGCTGTGTTTTGTCGATATACATAGGAGGCTTGCCCTGTTTCTGAATAGAAACAGGAGGAGGAGTGGATGGGGTAGGGAGGCAGAGGTAAGGTTTGGGGGGAGGGACTGGGAGGAGAGAAGGGAGGGTAAACTGCAGTCAGGATTTTAAATAAATAAATAAATAAATAGGCAGGGGGAGAGAGAGAGAAAGAAATTTCCAATTTTATTTGACTCTGCAAGCCAGCTGTTCCCATGATCCTTTTCTTCTGCCTGTTGACTTTCCCTATGCTCCTCTGATCCCCTTGCACCACACTTCGCCTCAAACACACTGTGCAGTGTCAGAAGCCCCTTGCTCTGAAACACCTATCATTTCTACAGTATGCTGTAGCATTCTGAAATACGCTATATTTCTAGATGTATTGTAACAACTTTACTTCACAGAGTATGAAACAAAAGTCACCATTGCCAAAAAAAGGTTCAGACTTCTCATTTATGTGAAAGCCAAAGTCCAAATGCATATTTATATTCATCCCAACTGGACAAATATTTTCATTTTCTTATAGAAATTTAAGAATTCACCTGTGTCTAAAAAATAATGATAGCACTTGGTTTTGTTACTTTCAATGTATATTCCACTGAAATAACAATCATTTTGAGATATGCAATTGAGATTCCATGCATTAATATGCTTGTATAGAATTCTCCATTTAAAAATAACTAATCTGACCTCTATAAATATAAATAATTTTAAAAATAAAGTACTTATAGTTAATAATTTTTTTTGCATACCAAATTTCCAAGCTATATTTTATGTAAATAGACTCAATATTTTATTAAAAATCATGCTGGGCTAGTTAGTAGCTGTTTTGTCAGAAGTCTAACAGCGCTCAAAAAAACCAACAAAATCAATGTGAAGTAATTTAATTTCAAGATATAAATCTGCTTCAGTTTTCCAGAACCTACTTCAATGATTATTGAAACTGATGAGGCTGAAGATTTACTTTTCTTCCAAATCCTCCTGTCTTTGAGAAAAGATGGTCAAAATTGTTGGTGGACGCATAAATTCTGACAACCTATAATGTGTGTTTCTGTATTTGTGTATGGAGGCATTAAACTCTAAGATATAAATCCACAATTTATAATAAATCCTAATACTCTACAATAAGAGAAAGACAATTCAGAGCTGCAGTGAGGGAGAAGTAACTATTTGAGCCAAGGAAGAAAAATGTTTTCATAAACAGGCAATCTACAGCAACCAGCAGAGCCTGGGAGTGCCATGGCTGTCATAAATCTTTATAGCCATCTTCTTCTTAAAGGAGAACTCTTAATAAGAATAAAACCCTCCTATGACATGAAAAAAACCCAAAAGATTAAACACTACTTTAAACAG